>JANRGW010034664.1:0-11300 GCA_024733675.1 Psilopsiagon aymara
AGGTGGGTGCGGAGTTCCGGCCAAGCGCCGGCCCGAGGGCGGGTTATATTTAGCCTGGAATCCACTTGGTGTGGAAAGTTTCCCTCTCCCTGGCACAGCTGTCGAGGCCATCTCCCTCCTCCACCCCCTGCTTTCAGCAAATGGCAGCCCTGAGTCCCCCGGGGAAACCTGGGCCACCCCGGCGGCGTCCCGACCCACTCCTCCTCCGGCCAACAGCCGCCCCGGCCGGGACCGCTGCTTCCCCAGCCAGCTGTGTCTTGTGGAGGCTGCCCCACAGCGTGAACCCATATTAAGGGGGACACACTGAGGTGAGCAAGGCAAGCAGTGCCCTGGGGTTTTGCACTGTGACTTTAGAGGTCCTGTCTCACCCTAAAGCACAGGGTGTTGCGTTCACTCTCCTTCCCCTAGCCATGAGGATGAGGATGAAGACACATCTTGTGTATGACAAGGTCCATCCGCATAGCTTCTTGCAGTCTCTGGCCATGTCCCAGATGCTCAAGACTCATTCATGCAGCCCCCGTCTTTCTATCCTGGGTCTTGCAGGGGAGAATGCAGGAGCTGTGGAAAAAAAGACCTGCTATCAGAGCCAGAAATAAGGTGGCTTTTTCTTTCTTACTCCCTTCACAGCCTCACTGGGTGTGGGAGGTTTTACTTAGGGAGCAAAAAAACCTGACACAGCCAGGGCAGCAAGCTGAAGCATCACTGAAGCACCTGGACGTGGCCTTGCAGGGCCACCACCACTCTCCCACCAGGCTGCAAATGCATGGCAATGTCCTCTTTCCTGGGCTGTTCATACAAGAAGGAGGTGAGGATCCAACCATGGGAGCACAGCTACACTATAGCCCTGCATGGAGCAGGAGAGACCCCTGCCTCCCAGCCCATATGAGAAGGCAGTGGGGCTCCAGCCTCTGCTCCGTTCCAGAGCAGAGATGGGCTCGGCTATCTCGGTGCCAGGAGTATGCCTGCAAGTGCCAGCTCTGCCCAGGGCTACCTCCTGAGGGGACTAAAAGTGCCTTGAGAATGGGCTGAACCAGAAAGGGGGGAAAGGCAGAAACAGCTTGGCTCTGCTGCTAATAAATACAAAATAGTAGTAGCTCCTCACCAGACCTCCCAGCCTCATAAACAGACTGCAATATTTACAGTGAACTTGTCCTCCCTGCCGCTCTCCACCAGAAGCCATTCAGCTCCATCCAGCTGGCTGGTTCACCCTGGATAGCCCTGCTCGCCATGGAGAAGCATCGCCTGGTCTGAGCCTGCCGGCATTCAGCTAGGGACAGACAGCCGGGTAGGCTGGCAGGGTGAAACCCCCTTTGAATAGCTTGGAAAAGTACTCGCAGCAAATTAAGTGAAGCTCACAGCCTCTGCATGCTCTCTGGCTTGTCTCCATGGTGAGAGAGGCCTCCCTACCTTGCTGGGTTCCTTTGCTAGAGCACTTACAGCTCCGACTAGATCTCTCTCACTTTTTCCTTGTCTTTTTTTTAAAAGAGCAGCTGCACCGATGGCCTGATCCTTCCTTCCACCTCCTCTCTTTGGCATGAGTGGGAGCAGGTTTGATGCAAGACACCCATGAAGGTTTTTGAAGTCTGGCATAGAAACAGTGAGGATGAGGATGTTGGGCTTGGCTACGCTGCGCCTGCTCTGCAGGATGGTGTTTATTTAGTTGCAGGTCACCAGTCGCCTGGGGGAAGGCAGGACCAGGGCTTGGGGCACACCAGCGCCAATGCCCTTGTGCCGGATGCACCAACCACCCCCTGCAAACGTGAAGTACACAGGGCAGTGAGAGCCCCAGTCATCCCACTATGAGTTGGGGCAAATCTGTCCCATTATCTCAGTCCCTGGCTGTAGAGTGAACAAAGCCAGAAGCGTTATGAGCACTGAGTGGTAGAGGAAATCATGCAGGGCCCTTGCGTGAGCTATGCATGGGGGTCAGCACCAGGGCTTGTGCTGGAATTGCAGAGACACAATAACAGGCTGTGACCAGCACTGCTGAGCAGCGAAAAAATATCCCTGTATAATTATCATGTCCACCCTGCCGGTCAGCCTGGAGACTTGTCATTGTACTTCTGCAGAGGGCAGAGGCCACTTCACACAGCAAACCCTGGCCAGCCTGAAAGGAACATCTGAAGGGATCCCGGTGAACTAAGCTATGATTACTTTTATTTATTTATTTTTTCCACAAGAAGAGGAGAAAGAGACAATCAAGAGCGGGATTGTTTGTAGCTGTGCATTTTGCTGTGGGATACACCTGTCTACGGAGGAGAAGCAGGCTGCAGGCTGGGATGCTTGTGCCCTCCTGAGGGTGAGGGGGCATGGGAATAGGGGGAACTTGGGCACCCTTGCCTGCCCTGGCACAGCCCCCAGCACCCTCAACCTGGTACACATCACCTCTGCTAAAGGCAGAACTCTGCCTCTGGTTAATAAATATTCCCTTCAGAGCTCCTCCAGGACACCCACTGTGTGTGTCCTTGTCCCAACACAAGGGATGCCCCTCTTTCATCTCCCTCATCGCTTCTTCTTGGGAGATTTGCCCCTGAGTCCACATCCCATAAGAGAAGCTTCCTCCCCATCATGCTGCCCATTGTGCCATCCCCATGCCACAAGGTGGCATGTATCTGTCTTGAGCTGTGATTTCCATCTAGAATATGGACTTTTTACATGACACTCGATACATGTCATGACACCTGGACTGCCTTCATCCCTGCAGTGGGAGAGGGAGGAGGGGAGACAACCACCTGCTGCCCCTTTACTCTGCATACTTACTTCTTTAGCTCATTTTTCACCCTGTGCATGTGTCCTCTGCTAGCAAGGCAGAGCAAACGCACACCCTTAGTATTTTGGGGAGCCCATAGATGCCATAGCAGCCAGGAGCCCACAGCATGGCTGCAAGAGCCATGTCCCCCTGTGCCTGACAAGGGAGGTGGTTTCTGCCAAATGAAGTGAAGTCATAGGCAACAGGAAAACAAAATTCAGTTCTGGCCAGGGAAGAAGCTGAACAAAGGGCTGAGGTCTCTGCCCTGGCGTAAGCAAGGTCTCCCTTGCATGCATCACCTCCATGGAGTTCGTCTCTGTTGCATATTTTACCTGCATTCATTATAGCACCAGGCCATTCGTTTGTGTGTAATAAAGGGGGTCTGGCTGAAAAGCATGTAATTAGCACATCCATCATACAGGTTTTTTAGATATCAATAAAACATTGATTCCCTTCTTCCATAAATTCTTGCGCTGTGGTGAATACAAATCAGTAGCTGTGATGGAAAAGGAATGCATAACCGTGCATGGAAGTGCATAAATCTCCCCTCTCCCCAGCATATAATTAAACTGCTTGAACACTGAGGGGGAAGCTCCTCTTCCAGGTGTCAAGTGCTGCTCCCCAATCATGCCTGAAGCCTTGCTGGACTGACATTAACAACAGCATGGTTGCAACACAGCAGCTGGCCAGGTTGCAGCCAGAGCTGTGCAAATAGCAGCTCCTTCCATAGACAGAGATAATTCACCACTTTCTGGTTTGGGGCAGTCAGATGGAATTTTATGTGGCATTTTCTTTTCTAAATTCAAATGAAAACCAGGAGAAATTTCATTTTGTTTGACTTGGATTGTTTTGCTTGGTGTGAAACAAACACAAAAGGCTTCATTTTTGTTTCATTTTACTCAGCCTCCTGCTCTATCCATTATTTCCTATCCAAAAATCACAGCAGAGCCCTTAGATTTGAAACAAAACCTTAGGTGTTATTCTTTTAAAACAGCGAAATGAAAAGTCACTACTTACTTCCCCCCCCCCCCAAGATTATTATGAAATTTAGCTCAGTTTTGGATGTTTCAGTTCCTCTGTAGCTGCGTAGAGAAGACAGAGCCAAGGTGTTCAGCAGGAAAGCCGGTCTGATGTTTGGCTGCTGCTGGGCCGCCGCCTCCACGCTCCTCCACTTGCCAGCTCCCCCTTATCTCACATCTCTGCCTGGCAGCAGACAGTGAGTAATGGCTCTATTTGTCACAGCCCTGTCACTGCAAGGCCACAGATGTCCCTCATTTTGCTTTCCATCTTCCGCAGGCAAGGTCCTCTGCATCCCTCTGGTGCCCAGCTCCCAAATTCCTCCTCAGCTCTCTGGCTGCTGTGCCTAATGGCACCTCAGTGCCCACCTCCCTGCCATGCACCAAACATGGCAGGAGATGTAGACTGTGGTGTTGGAAACAAGTGCCTGGCAGTGATGTTGCCTTCACCTGCAGCCCACCTTGGGGGTATCTGAGGCCACCAGCAGCATTTTTCCCAGGTGAGCACTTGGACCTGCTGTCTGTCCCTGCACAGCCCTGGGGCAATCCCCTGTCCCACAGAGGTGAGCACCAGCTGATGAGTTCAATGAGCTCTCCGTACTGGGGAGCATCCTGCATCCCTCCCCAAACCCATCTTACTGGGGGTTACTCCTCATCAGGTTACATTCCCCTCTGAAGCCCTCCCTGAGCACTGTCCATGGGTGACAAGGTCCACTGAAGAGGGGATGCAGCTCCAGAAAAGCTGCTTCCGATCCTTTCTCTGCTCTGCTGCTGGCTCTGCTCTTCCCCAGCGAGGAGCAATTGAAGGGAGTGCCTGTAATTGCAGCTGTCAGCAGTAACAATCACGGCACTGCCGTTATAAATGGCTCCAGTCTGACTTTTACTTACAGATTTTCCTCACGTGATGCTACAAGTCGTGCAAAGAAAAAACTGCACCACAGAAAAGCAATTGCACCTTCCTGCTCCGTGGAAGGAAATTTATGGCTTGTTTTGGCCATAAAATAGAATGGGCAGAGCTCAGGTTGCAGATCCGTGTGTCCTGATCAGGCAAGCTGGGGGGGGGGGGGGGGGGGGGGGGGGGGTTGGAAGAAAGGAACATCTAGCATTCCCTCCACATCACCCCTCTGGGTCTGAGCCTGGACATCAGAGCCTCTGTCCCTGCCCACTGTTAGCAAGGGAAGGGTTTTAGTCTCATTTCTGCTAGACACATGAAATTGCAACAACATCTGGAGCCAGAGAGGAACTATGTTAAGACAAGTGTCTCAGGCTGTAGGGGGGACCCTTGCTGAATCTGCTGGCATCGAACAGAGGCACTGAGAAATGCTGGGTGTCTCTGCTGCATACGTGTGGCTTGTGGCACTGGGGCTAATTTCTACAGCAAGGACAAAGCCAGGCTATGGCCAGTCCATGGCTGCCCTCAGAGAGCAGAGCGCTGTTTTCTTAGCAGCTGGCTGGAACAGCCAGCACAAACTCAGCTCAGCCACTGCCCAGCCCGGGAGCACAGCTACTGTGTGGCCTCTTGCTCTCTGCCCTGGTGGCACATGCACCTTCAGGACATGTTCCTATTTGCTTTAGGTGATTCTTTCCCACCCGGAGTCTGTCCTGAGGCTACAGGACCTGGAGCTGTGTGTTACAGCACCTAGAGACAGTTCACACTCAGCTCTGATGTGTGAGGAAGTGACCTGGAGGCTTGTGACTCCTTCCAAGCCAAGCAAGCCCCCCTATGGAGAAACAGCCTAACCTAGTGATATCCTAGAAGATCACCAAATGGACTTGCTCTGAACAAGGTCTGTCCCCTGCAGCACACTGGGGCATCAGCAGGTGTTGACCATGCTAAGGATGCTTGTGATGTAGGGCTCAAGTCAAGCAGGGTCAAACCAGGTTTGGCAGGAGCAGCTGTTGTTTTCCTAATGTGACCCTTGCAAATAGGAAGCCTGTGGCATTTTGTGCACTTTGATAAGGTTCAGAGGTTGTTAAAGAAAATATAAAGCTATGGCAGGATTTCCAAAAATGCCCAGAAAGTCCAGCTAGCTTTGGAGATTTCTGCCACAGCTATTGCCACACACTTCAGTCTTGCCTGCACTTAGTTTATTATTGACATACTGGAAAAGGGACACAGTTTTAGTGCAGAGTCACAGTGACATATCCTCCAGCATGTGGTTACGCCAATGCATCATGTCACACATAGTTATGTTCTACTCTTCCCAGTGGGGACCACTTGCCAAACATAAAGCATCTTCGTATCAGCACCAAGGCACAACCCCAGCAATTGCCCACCTGAAGCCCATCAGCTATGGGGGTGGCACTGAAAAGGGTGGTTCCTCCAGCCCTACCCCACAGCCCCAAATCCATCTGGCTCTGGCACAGAGGGAGAGAAAGAGTAGCTTGCTGTGAGCTCCCGCCTGGGCAGCAGGAGGGAGGGACCTGGTCAGTCATGCAAAGCACACAGTTCCACTCCCAGTGCCACCCCACTGCTTTATTGTTCATGTGGCAGCTTGGTGCTTGCACCATCGATACACCAAGATGTGCTCATACATTGTGTTTAACTCTGTGACCTGCCACAACTTCAGCATGGTGGTGGCACTGGCTGTGCGAGCTGGTAGCAGGAACTCCAGAGACACTTGTTATCTGTCCCAGATCACATCCCTCCCCACTGTTCAGCAGGGTTGTGTCCCAATTCCCTCACTCCCTTCACCTGGTATATCCCCCTGGACAGGCGACAGCAGTCAGGATGGTGATGGGGAGGTAAGAGTGTGTTTGAGGAAAGCAAGGTCGAGGTAAACAGGATGGGGACAGTCCCAAGGCCACCTGGCACTTTACCAGCCTGTCCACTGGAAAACATCCCAAAGGGATAAGGGTCCATCCTGATCCAGGGCACGGTGAGGTGGTGCTACAGACATGTAGAGGTTCTGAGTGGATGGAAACTGCATGCCCCCCAAGAGTGAGGCAGTTCTAGGGCCAGAGCAGGGGGGTCAGAGGCTCTTCCCAGGACTCTCTTGGAAACAGCCCAGGCAGCTCTGGGGCTCGGAGGAAGCAGCTCTTGTTTCTTCTCTAATTTTAGACCTTTTCAGGGTGTTCAGTTTTCTTAACCACTGGTCAGCTGCTGTCTTCTCACACAAAGCAAGCGTGCATAAATTAAACCAGATACATATGTATGTATTGGAAACAATCCAGAAGCAATCACTTACATGCCAGTGAAGGGCGTGAAACCCCCCATATGCTCCTGGTTGTAAGACAGCACAGCGAGTCCCGTTTGAGCCATCACCAGAACTCTCCCTAGGACTCGTCCCTCTGCAGTGCTGGGGGACACTGCAACCCTTGCGCTACCAGAAAGTGGGTGAAAGCAAACTGGCAGAGGCACCTTGGCCTAAACTGGGCAGATGAGTTTTTCCTTATTCCCTGGCCGTGTTTCCAGAAAGAACACCCCTGCAATCTCAAGCAAAGCGGAAGGGACGAGTGCACGCAGTGAGGAGCTGCTGTCTGCATACAGCCATGCATACATCGGTTGTGGGTCAGCCTGGGAAAGTGTCCAGGGACACTGGGCAATGAGTGGAGAAAGCCCTCCTACCCCCGTGGGACAGGCTCCCAGCAAAGGGCAGACGCTGCTGCTTTGACTTTTTGCTCCATGTTTCTGCATCTCTTGCAGCCAGGGGTAAATTGTTGCCTGACCTTGGGATTTTGACATCAGGCACACTGACACTGAGAAATGTATGGGCCAAATCCTGCCCCAAAGAGTGTATGTGAGGTGATACATAAGCTCAGTGGGGCATGGTTACTGCCCACAGACCAGCATGCCCATGAGCCGGTGGATGGGGACAAGGCTGCCTCATCTCTGGGACTGGCTATTAGAGGTGTTGAGTCCTAAATCCAGTTCTGTGATAGGATCAAGTCCTGATGTATCAGATTCAGCCACCGGCTAAAGCGACTCACGTGCAGCCAAGGTGGAGAGAGGCATGTCCCTTCCTGGCAGGCCTAATCCTGGCTCCTGCCAAAATGGGGATGAAAGCATCATCTTACCCCACTTGGAAGAGCTGCAGGAGGTTGTGGCTGCTGGGACAGCCCTTGGAAGGGGCCAGCTCAGTACCAACATCCCTGCTGCTGGAATCAGGCCTATCAAATGCATTATTACTGCCCGGAAAACACTGCTCCAGGCATCTTGCCTGGATGCGCAGGTGCCCTGACAATTCCCAGTAGATTAGGCTGTGCTACTCCTGGTCTGACCCTGTGCACTCACTGCCTCTGCCCTGGGGATTGAGACCCCACCTTGCTCCTGACGCTCATAATCACACCCTTGTTCTCTGCCAGTACTGGGTGGGGAGGGGGAATATGTGAAAAATCAATAGCTCTAGCTCAGGCTGCAGGAGGATTTGTGCATTTTGCTCTGCTGTCTCTGGGAAATCTAATATATTGATTGCATTTCTCAACACTGGTATTAATGAAGCAGATAATGGGAGGGTTTGAGGCTGACCAGCAGGTGCCGAAGGTGTCCAAAGACCAGGGCTGCTGCTTTATTGATCCTGACAGGCAGGGCAGTATGGCTTATTGTAATTTACTAAATCCCCTCCTCATTCACATCAAGCTGGCCCTGACCTGCTTTTGCTTCTGTATGTATTTATTCCCTGCCTTCCTCTCCAAGCGGTGGCAGTGAAGCCCCTGGTCCTCCCTTGGGAGCAGGATTCACTGCCCTGGCAGTGGTGGATGCAGAGAGCAGCCATTTCCATGCACGATGCTCCTGCTGCCTCTGCAGAGCAGCTCTGGCTGGTGACAGAGAGCTGCTTTGCTGTGCAAAGGTCCTGCATTTGCCTGGGCTCAGGCATTGTTTCTTCTGCTCTCAATGGAGAGGAGATGCATTCATCTTCCCAGCTTTCTCTGATGTTGACCCACCCAGTGGTCCAGGCTTAGCACATCCTGCTTGGCTCGTAGAGGGTTGTGCTGATAACACATTCCTTTCCATGACAAATTGAGCCCCTACAAATCCAAGCATCTTAAAAGCCAGCTGCCTGAAGAGGAGGTGGGAAGAAAGGTGTGGGAATGGTTGTCTGTGGGTGTCCTGCATTGTCTCCCGCTATGGAAAACCCTCCTCTTCGTGATTTTATGAATGCCATTTAAGAAAATTTTCCCTCTGCAAGACTCTTTTTCTAAAGGCTCTTTTGAAGACTCCCTCTCCCCAGCAATGCAGGATCTTTAAAGTATAATTATATTAAAAAAACCCAAACGACCATGCTATTTATAAATTATTCTATACACTCTCAACAAAGCAAGTGCCAGACTTCACTGGCGGATAGCCCACTCCTGACTTCTCCTTACTCAGTTTAAAAATGCAAATAACACAGCTTCTTTTATTTATTCCTAGCTGCAACAGCATGGGGGAAAATCACAATGCAAACTCTTTCCTGGAAAAGAGTGAGAGAGAAGAACGTGGCAGCCTGGTGCAAGCGAGGTATGGGGATTGGGACACAGAACCACAGTGAAGGGACTGGGATCCAGACCTGAGACCAGAATCAACTGGGGTTGGCATTCCTCTTTTGCTGGGATCTGTTGAGTGTGTTCCCCCTGCCTGCCCTCCAGCCTGGCCATGGGCAGATTGCAGCAGAGGCAGTGGTGGTTCATTCTCTTTCATTTAAGGCTTCTCCTGCCCTCTTGTCCTTCCTCCTCCAGCACCTGGATGTGCAGAGCTGGGAGTTTTGAAATGTTTCAAGGGGTAAGAAAGCCTCAAGTCCCAGCAGAGCAGTGAAACACTGTCACAATGCTAAGCATGGTCTGAAAGCACGTCTGATAATGGGAGGCAGGGTTTTGTCAATCAGATATTTAAACGGAGCTGTTGCTAGAGAACATGGGAATGGTGAGTAACGAGTCCAGCCTCTGCTCTTCCTCCCCTGCTATCATCTGTCTTTGTTTAATACCAGTAAATAGCATTTATTGGTGTTAAATAAGTAGCTTTTATTAGTGGGTAAAAACTCTGAGAGACAAAGGGAAGGGGGGATCACTAGTTATTTTCAGTCCTTGATTTTGCAAGCTGTCGTATCAGATAATATGCTCTTATCATGGTACATCCTTCATGCAATGTATCCACCAAATAAGAGAGACAATATTTATTCCTTAATCCGCTCTCCACCCTCATGTTGCACATTATCTCTGGAAGCCTGACAGCATTCAAAGTGTTGAAGCTGCAAAGACCCTCCTCTCGGCTGCTCCTGCTGAAGTCAGTGCCACTGATCGTGGTGGGAGCAGTCTCAGATCCTGAGTGATTTTATCTGGTACAAGCCTATGAAGGTAATGCATTAAAAAGCCAGTGACCTGCTAAATGTAAGTCAAGCTGTGACATAGTGGTTGGCTCACACTGAGGTCAGCGTCGGGCAGGTTGCTGAGTGTGAAGTTTCAGATGAAGGGCACTAAAGCTCTATTCATTAAATGGTTTTCTCCAAACATAATTAAGAGATGGTATCAGTGAGCATCACTGCTGCATGCGCCGCTGTTGCTGCTGGGTAAATCTGAGCCCAGGTAAGAGCCCTCGCAAATCAGAAGACCCCAGGCCTGCAACAGGACCCCAATAAATCACCACAGCAAATGAGCTCTGCTCCTGCAGATGTCAGTAGGTGATTTCCAGTGGTTGCCTGTAGTGGTGGGGAGGAATATTGCTGTTCTGAGGGGCTGACAGCTGTGACAAGATTTGCCCTCGTGCTGGTACAAGCAAAAGCTAAAAACTATCATGTGAAGTTGTGCTGGAGGCTGGGAGGCTTGAAGAAAAACCACAATTAATCCCAACTGTAGCAAATTCCCAAAGTCTGGGAATGAGACAGGGGCAAGATTAGGGCCACTGGGGTACCTGGGGATAACTGAGGGCTGCAGCCCCACTCTGAGCATCTCCAGTTTGGTTTCTCATGCTATAACACAGTGGATACCAAACCCTCCAGCCCCTGGGGTGTCTGTATGCCAGGGCTGCTGTGCCCCCACATGGATGGTCTCCCTGCTCTGCCTTGTTCAGCCCAGGTGTGCATGGCACCCTGTCAGTGAGCGTGACAGTGGTGAAAGGGCAAAGACTTTTGTGATCATGCAACTTTTGGAGAATCTTTTTCCTTTCTCTTCCCCTCCTCCTTTTTCTTTGCACCGTCTTCTCCTTTCCCCCACCTTTCCGTCGCCTGCCTGCCCAATTTCCCTTCTCCCCCAATTCTTATTCACCCTTCTTGCATTTTCTCCTGTTCTCCCCCTCCGTCTCCATCCGTGCCCTCTCCTTGGCTGATACCTCCCCATCCCCTCACCTCCTCTCCGCACGCACACTGTGCTACACTTCTTCCCAGCCTCATCTCCATCCCCATCCTCTTCCCCATCCCAGCCAACCCAAAGAGTGCAGGATTCGAGCTGGGGCTGTCCCAGAGCTGCCATCACTTACGGAGAGGCTGGGCAGGAGACCTACAGGGGAAGGTGACACGTCTGGGACCAAACGGACCCCAAAAACGAGCAGAAGCACTCACCCGAACCGGGGCGCCCTCCGCTGGGGGAGCCTCGGCGCCACCGCAGCCCCTCCCACCCCTGGC
>JANRGW010034665.1:0-12453 GCA_024733675.1 Psilopsiagon aymara
CACCGGGAGCTGCCTTCGCCCTCCCGTTCCCCGCCCTGGAGCCGGCGCACATGGGCGGCAGCAGCCGGGAAGGGGGGAGGCCGTGCTCGCCGCTGGCCCGGGAACAGGGGAAGGTGGTTACAAGTGAGAGGTACAAAGCAGCAAACAAAAGCGGTTCTTGATTCAGGTTTTCTTTCTTTACAAACACCAGGAGCCGACGCTGGGGCCGCTCAGGCTTCCTCCGGGGTGAGCCTGGATTGCACGCACCGGCCGAGCCACTCCAGAGTCTCCTGGTGTTCAGGATGCTCCTGCTGGACCCGACCGATGATGGCATGAATGGTGCGGAGCCGGGCCTGCAATTTCTGCTGCTCGTTCCTCCAGGCTTGCTCAGAGCAGCAGAGCAGACTGTACTTCCCTTCCTTCAGTGCCTGCAGATGCTTCTGGCGGGTCTGGTGGGCCACCAGCTCCAGAAGGTTCTGCGAAAAGCAGAAAGGAAATGGCTTTGAGAGCAGGCTGCACATAGAACTAAGAGCCTGCTGTAACCATTTCATTGTGAAGTGGAAGGGCTGCTTAAGGCCAATGCTGTGAAGTCCCCCTCATTAACAGCCAAACAGCAGCCTCATTCAGTGGCTTGCAGACATCACATCACAGAACTCCATAAATCAGAGGAACACTCGTACATACAAGGCAACTTGCAAGGACAATGTTTCACCAACTCAAAAACCTCATTCAAGATGTGGAGCTGGCTCTCAGATGTGTCACATGCTTGGAGCTGGCAGCTGGTGCTCCTACAGGAAAGCTGGTACAAGGTATTTTCAAGGTAGAAAACAATGCCCTTCAGATGAATGCTTGAACTGCAGCATCCGTTCAGGCAACCATGAGCCCTCAAAATGCGCTCAGTTCAAGTGTTGCTTCACAGCCTTGGGTGCCATGGTTTAGTGTGAGGTGTCCCTGCCATAGGCAGGGACATATGGCAGGGAGGTTGGAACTAGATGATCTTGAGGTCCTTTCCAACCCTAACTATTCTATGATTCTATAAAGCCCATGCCAGTGTGCCCAGTTCAGGGTGGTGATGAGACAGGGAGAGGGAGGTGGCCAGAGAAGAAAGCAGCAGGTTCTGTTTGGCTCACATGCTGCATATAAGGGGACGTGCTCACCCATCGCTTCTCATTCCGAAGATGTTCTGACTCTGAATCAAGGACATCAGACTCTGCCTGCAGCCTGCACACCTCCTCCTGCTTCTGTGAGACAGCAGCGCTGAGGGAGGCCTGGGTGCTCTCCAGCTCCAGGATGGTTTTGTTGCAGTCCTGAATACTCTGGTTAATGGAAGATAAGGAAATGGCAGGTTCTGGTTCCATAGTTCAGCTGCATTCCCAGCCATCTTTCCAGAACTCCTGTGCTGGTGCTAATGACAAGGCACACATGGGCCATAGCCCATGAGCTCTCACAGCCCTGCCCTTCTTGCTCACCTTCCGGGTCTCACTGATCTTCTTTCTCAGCTCCTCTTTCTTGTGGTGGAAGTCACTCCTGGTGAAACGCTTCTTATCTGCAGTCTTCTGCCCCTCTCCACGAACTGTTACTGTCTCTCTACGAGAAACACATGCCTCTATCTCACGAATCATCTTCTCCTGTTGCTTCATCAGCTGGCCGTAGCGAACCTGCCATTTGTCATGATACAAAACAGGCTGAAAACAACTGTGTACAAATGGCCCCTCACTGAAGTCTCCTGTGTGGCCCATCCCATCAGCATGAACCAGATACATGTGACACGTGAGTGTTGGCAAGCCAAATTTGTTCTAAATCCAAACCTGATTTGCCCTGTGTGGTTCTGGAAGGCAGAAGGCTGGATTATCAACTCGTATAAAGTAACCTTCAAATTGCTTCACTGGAACGCATTAGCAAAAGCAGCAGCAGAAGAGCAGAAGCATCCCAAGAACGAAAGGGAAGAGCTGCTTTGCCAGAAGAGAGACAACTTCCCTACCTCGTGATGAGGATGATGCAATATTTAGTAATCAGCATTTCTTTGCTTTTAAATTGGGGTCACAGAGGAAGGAGGCACATACAGCATTTTAAACACACTGCTGCAGCCTGGTATGCAGCACACAGACACATCCAGGGCACATATGCTGGGTGCATTTAATTCAAATTGGATGCAGGATGCCGAGATTCCCAATACTGCTGCAGCCTGGAAGACCCTACTTCTCCAGCCTGTTTCTCACCTCCTTGCCTTACATGTCAGCACACCAAAGCTGAATATGCTGTGAGCAGCTTCCCCTCCTCAGCCCTCTTTCCCAGAGGCTTACCTGCATCCTGTGAATCTCTATTTTCATGGCTGGGATTTCACCCTCTCCTGTCACAGAATCCACTGCTGCTCGCATCTCTCTTGTCAGCTGGATCTTTTTCTCCCATAGCATGATTTGATGCCTTCAAGGACAGAAAGGGAAAGCAGTGCCTTTAGTAAACAACAGGAGGATGCTGTCTGTGTGCATCCTGAAAGCCACTCTGAATGGTTCAGCAGAAAATGAGGATTTGTGCATGGGACATATAAAAGGGCAGGAGCAGAGCAGTGTGAGAGCACACAGGAGGCTCCACTACTCAGAAAATGGCATGAGGACAGTAAAACAAGCATGCCCACACTGCCAGGGGGCTGCTGGACCCCAGCTAACTGCCCAGAGCAGTGCACTCACTCTGAGCTACTGGCATGGGGGAGAGCATGCAGGTTCCCACACAAACCTGGGCAACACCCAGCACAAGCAAGTGTGCTGGAATCGTTAAAGCCAACATCTTTCAGCTCTTGCTGGTTCCAGAGTTGACTAAAGCATCTTTCAGTTTCTGCCTTTCAAAAATTAATTAAACCTCTTTCCTCCTCCCCAGGGAGGACAGAAGCACATTTTCTGGTGCTGGCAACATGGACACAGATACAAAAGTTCAAAGACTGTGGCACAAAGCAGGAACCTTGCTGGTACCTACTCTGCTTCCACCATGCTGTTCAGGAGTCTTTCCTTCTCCTCAGACAATTGACTGTGCCTCTCCTGCATCTCAACTGCTTCTTTTTCTGCTTCCTAGATCAGGGAAGCATAAAACAACACAAGACATTGTCAGTCTGAGGAAGTTTGACATGATCACTATTTGCCTCCAATCTGCATGGGGGATTGAGGCCTGGAAATGAGATGTCACCCTCTATACCTTGAGGGCGCGTATGAACTCGTTCTCTGTGATTATGTTACTACACTGCAGCTCCTCGTAGCTGCTGTTATTCTTGTTGATCAACACATTCAACTTTATCAAGTCATTGTACATCTTCTTCATGTGATGTTCGATGTCTTTCTGTTCTTTTGTTTCCTGCTGAATTTCATCTACAGGTGAACAGAGAAATGCCTTTAACTTCCCTCAAGCACTGACTGACTACAGGCAAGGGGTGACAGGCTGCCATTAGACCACAGTGGGTTTTGGCCGAGGAAAGTGCTGTCACTGGGGGAGACATTTACCTACAACTACTCGCAGACTTGATTTAAAGAGCTGTAACTCATGACACGGTCACTAGCGTGTAACTGTGTCAGTTCAGACAGCAGGATCAGCCCTTAGAGGAAATAACACACAAAGTAGCAGGAGGTGCTTGGCTCACAGCCCCAGGGTATAGCGCTGGAGATACTGGTTTTACTGATCACATATGTATAGGAGGACAGAGAGCATTCTTTGGTGAAGGCCTAGCATCACCTCTCTACAGGCTTTCATTCCCTTTTTCCTCCCTTCAAGGATAAGTATCTTAAGGAAGAGCTGGGCAATGACTTACTTTCCGTGCGCAGTTTCTTCTGCTGCATTATGGTCAACTGTTTCTTTAACATATCCAAGGAGGCAATTTGCTCCTCCTGTTCACGTGTTAACTTGACCAGCTCTTTTTGCTGAGCCAGCCAGTTCTTCTGCAGTGTCATCACCTCAGTATTACATTCTTCTATCTCCTTATTCAGCTTGTTAATCTCAATTTCCAGTGGTCCCAATTCTTGCCCCTATGCAAGAGCAAGGTTTGGGATAAATTAGGCAGAAGCTGCTGGAGCACTTGTTTATAGCACCATTGCAGAAAGCCTGTCCAGGTGCTGAGCTGCCAACTAAATACTTCAGCTATACAGTTAATTTGTCAGTTAATTACTTTCTGCCTCCATTTCCCATGAGTTGGATGGGACCAATCATTCCTGACCTTGCAGGAATAAATGCAGCAGAAGCCCTAAAGGTTCTCAAACTCTGTGGCAAGCTCTTAAGCTCTTCCAGCATGTAAATCTGGACATACAGAAGTTTGCAGAGTATATGCCATAGCACTCATTTTCACACCCGTATCCATAAGGGGCTCACAGTGCTAAGGACAGAGCTGGGTATCACCTGAATGGGATCACCATCAAGTGAGTTAAATCACTCCACCTACTCCATTCCCCCCTGCCAGCCTTTGCAGATTCCACAAGGAGATCCTATTTACTCCCAGAGTATCGATGCCATTCAGTATTTTCATCAGGCACACCCTCATTGCACAATTCCCTAATGCCACCTCCTCTTCCCATGCCTTAAAAACTGTTTGACAAGTGCAAACACTTACATTAAATACCACAACTTTTAACTCCCAATGCGGATGTCTGGGGGGTGTGAGCTACCCGCCAGTTACACTTAGCAAGGATCTGTGGTCACCACAAAGAAAAAAATCAAATTTGGGCCTGAAACACAAAAGTACATACCCCCAGCTCAAAAAGAATCGCCTCCAACCTCTTGTTGTATTGGCTGATGACCCGCTGCTTATTCTCAGCCAGGAGGTTGTGCTTTGCGATCTCTCTTTGCCTGCAGCTGACCAGATTATGGATATTGTTTATTTCCTTGTCCAGCTCACAAAGTGTTTTCTGGAGCACTGCCAGCCTGCAGGTGGTATGTGTTGTGTTCAGAATAACCTGGGCCATATCATTCTCAACCTTGGAAAACTGCAGCTCCTGGAAATATCAACAGACAGAAACCAAATTACTGTAATCACCAGCAACTCAGTGATTTGTAATGCCCACTTATCAAACACAGGTTTTAGATTCTACTCCCAGGTCTGTACTACAAGCGGTAAGCAAGCTACTTACCCTCTCTGTACCTTTGTTTCCTCATCTATTGACAGGAGATAGCGACATTTACCTCTGCCATAAGGTGGGTGGAAAGCATTAAGGAGCCTGAGCATCCCAACCCCCTTTAACAGACCACACTCTTCATTTCTACAATTACCTTCCTTGCCCGTCTCTCACTGGCTAACAGTAGTAGGACATTGCTATGTTGTACCTTCTCCACCATACCTGACGCACACATACCCCACCTAACAATTTCTCATAATGGAAGCCAACCCTGGAAGTCTTCCAGTTACTTAAGGAATGCCCTCGATTTAAAAGAGCCAGGGGCAGGCTGAAGTAACACATGGAAACGTAGAGGTGTGAGTGCATTGCGTTAGTGCCAGCCTACACAGCTCAGTATGACAAATACTACACTGAGGCTTCAAGCTTTTACGATCTGTACCAGTTGTACACTCCCAAAGAGATCAACTTGTCATGCCATAGAGAACTGTGGGTCTGGTTTGACTGTTCCCTGGACTGTAATCCTCACCAGGGAACTGAGAGCATGCTGATACCGCATTCTGTGATGGAGCACAGAGCTTTAAGTTAGTTTGATGTGGAGTACAGAAGTATTGGTAATAGTTTATAGTAAATACTTCCAGGATTCTTATTATGCCCCATTATTTAAGTAAAGAAGGAATAGTAAATTATGTGCCAGGCCCTTTTGGCTGAGCTCTTTCACATACACCAGAATCCTGCAATAAGACACTGGAAGAACCAAATTGAAGTCACAATCTCAGCAAGCTTTCAATTGCAGACCTGAAAACCAGAATGAAGACACTTACAAAACATGCTTGAGAAACACTGCTCTGGGCAGTTTCCTTTCCCTGCCCTCCCAGATGGGAGAGATACCATACCAGATCTGTTTTTCTCCTCTGGAGTTGTGCAACCAGCTGTGAGAACTGCTTTGTGGCTTTGTTGGATATCAGTTGGTCCTGAAGCTTTGCCACAATTTCATTCTCCATCTGCTCTTTGACCTTGGTTTCTTTCTCTATATCCTTAATGATCAACAGCAACTCATTCAGATGAGCAGCTTGGTCCTAAAAAGTAGGGGAGACAGGATCACTACAACTGTTTGGGGAAGGGCATTAAATACCAGTGCCTTGTTCTAAAAGATTCTTCTACCATAGACCCTTCTCACCATCTTGGTCCTATTGACAGCCTGCTCTGTCTCATGCAGAATGCGATCATAGGTGCTAAATTCAACCTTCAGGGCCTCCTGCGCTGAAAGGCACTGGACAATCAGTTTCTTTGTTGTGCTGGCATGGTTCTCTGACCGGCTCAGAGTGCTGACAAGCACCTCATTCTTCTCCTCCTCTTTCCTGATCGATTTGCTACAGCCAAGGATGTCTGTTTCTAGGGACTTGAGGTCACAACTGTACTTACTGGAGGGGCAAAGAGAATGGAAAATCACCACAGGAGTTGATTTATGTGCTGAATATACTATTGCAGCAACAACTGACCAAGAAGGGAGATCTTTATAAAGGCTAGTCTGCTGCGACAGTGCAGAGTCATCAGAAGATGGATGGAGGCATTAAGATTTAAAAGGCAATGACTAAAAGGAGGAATTAATTTTCCTACAGACTTGTCCCACCTCCCATTCTTACCAGGATGTCACCATCTAAAAGCATATTGTTTGTTCACAGAGAACCAGTCAAGCTTTAAGACTCCAGACCAAATAAACACTTCCTTTGGTGACAATAAGGTTTTCCTGAAGATTCCTAAAGGCATCACAAACCCCTAACCAAAAGTGGCAGAAAAATCTCTCTTGATGTCGAGCTCTTTGGATTGAGACATGTTGCAAAGGTGACGGAACTCTTTTAAAAGAATAAAAAAAGAACAGAAAAACTCTAAACAGCTTTAAATACCCCACACATTTCTAGGGAGAGTTGTGTTTTGAATAAAGAAAATAATAACAAAGAAGTGTGCTTCTTATCCTTAACCTCATCACATGCTCTACAGCAGCATACTTGCTCTGACTGACATATCCTGCACGTAGAATAATGAATTTGACGGAGATACACTGTCCCTTTTAGAATCCCTCTTGTCCTAGGCTTTTCCTAGGACTGTTTTCAGACACCCTACCTCAGCAGGTTCTGTGTGGCAATGTAGGCCTCATCTCTTTGCTTCAATCCAGCCAAGCTGCTATTCCAGTAGTTCATCAGTCGCTTTTTCTCCATGTTAATAGCCTGTACCTCCATACGAGCCTAGGGAAGAGAGAGTTGGTAGATGAGATGGATCTACACTGTGTTGAAAAAACAAATTCTGTTCCTAATATCCTGGGCAAGAACAGCTTCAGCTAACGTGTGTCTGGGTTACTGTCACAGTAGACCACAGAGCATAGGTCTGCAGGAAGAAAAATGCTGAAAAGGTGGAGGACGAAGTGATTTACTGCCAATTCTCAGTGACAAGGGTGGGGGGAATGGGGAAACCAAGAAGTCTTCATTCCTCTGAGCAGAAACAAACAATGCAACTCTGGCCTACTTTGTACATACCATATGAGTGTGAGCCAAAGGGGCCAGTCCTTCCAGAGGGAAATACTAACCAGAAGTGAATAAAGCACCCTCCTACCTCATTCACTGCTTGCCGAGTTATTCTTGTGTCCTCTGCCTGGGCCACAAACTGAGCTTCAAGCAGAGCAATCTGTTCTTGGAGTTCGTATGCTTTTCTGGTTAAGCGGTCTAGGAGAAAGTCCTAAAGAGTCAGAGCCAAACAGTTCAGGATGAGTAACATAATCCCGGTCTTAACCAATTACATTGTACAAGAATAACATAGGCTAGAAAAGGAATTACATTGGCAATTGGATTAGACTGGATTCCTGCTGACACTTTCCCAATCCTATACAAGTGACCCATGGATGCAACAGTGATGACTTTCAACAGAATGAGACCTTTTTTGCTGCTTTTTTAATTATTCCATTTGCAGAAGTAACTGATACTTCAGGTCTGAAGCAACATCCATTCCTGTCAGCATGCTTTATATATCGTGCCTCCTCCCCAGCAGCTGGGAACCTTAATGATTTATGGTTTTAAAGCCTTTGTTAAAGAAACCTCTAAATCCATTGATTTCAACTGTTTGTCTCCAATTCTGCATCAGTAACCCTCAGCCTGTGCCGTGCTGCAGGCAGAAGGCAGCAGAGGGAGCTCCAGGCCACCAACCAGCGCTGCTCAGCTGCAAAGTTCGCTTTTCATTGTGATCCTCGCCGTGACTCAGAGCAATTCTCGAGACTTGAACATATGAAACTTCTTCATTAAACATCTTTGTCCTCCCACACCCCCTTTGCTCCAGTGCAGAGTGACTGTCATAAGGCTCATCAAAAACCTCTGGGCAGTGCCACTGTCTCGGGGTGGGGGT
Organism: Psilopsiagon aymara; assembly: GCA_024733675.1. Classification (NCBI taxonomy): domain Eukaryota; kingdom Metazoa; phylum Chordata; class Aves; order Psittaciformes; family Psittacidae; genus Psilopsiagon; species Psilopsiagon aymara. The sequence continues at coordinate 8,457 of JANRGW010034665.1, forward strand.
TGTCAGTTTTACAAAAGCCTGTGGGGTTTGGGGTTTTTCTCAATTATTTGGAAAATATATCCCCGCAGATGTCCCCTGATTGAGTCACTGCAGCCTTCCTCTGGCGAGGCAGCACGTCCCCAGCACCACCACTGTCACCTGCAGCTAGTTACCTACTTTAAAGACAGTTGGACTCGGTACCTGTTTTCTCTTTTCCACCTCAGCCTGGAGCTTCTCTGCCTCAGCCTTCTTTGTTGACTTTTTCATAAGTAAAATCTTATGATGCATATCCTCATCCATATTCTGCATGTAGATGAGGTGCAAGGCCAGGTTTTCAACCTGGCTCTGCATGGCAGAAACTGTGGAGGCAGAAGAAAAAAATCTTCAGAGAAACACATTTGTAGGATGGACTTTAAAGACTGATAAAAGGGAAAGAAATACAGAAGGACCCAAAACAAAACCACACACATACCAGATAAATCAGCCCTCCCTGAAATAGCAATTTGCATCAGCTTTGAAGTACAGTTCCACAAGCTAAGCTAAAATGATTGGTAAGCAATTAGCTTGACTCCCAGCACATGAATCCCAGGAAATCAAAGAGGGACCTCAGGAGGCTGGGAGTCCACACCTCTGCCCCAAACCAGAACCGTCTCTTTCTCAGCCTGTTCAATGCTTCCCTAATTTTTTTCAACAACCTTCAGAAACTGTCCAGGCAATCATCTGAATACTTTGCTATCCTTGCCATTGCAATTGCTTTACTGATTCCTATCCAAATGCCTGCAGCACAAAAAGAATTAGCCAAGTCTGATTCTGGGGCTGGACTGCGCTGCCACATGGATGGTGCTCTCATACTCCTGGATGCCCCTAATGACATTTGCAATCTCTTCGTACCCCTGCAGAGACACAGGTAAACATTACAGCAATAGGAATTTTTCCCTGTTAAGTTGCAGAACATCCCACCTGCCAGGAATGGGCTTAGTTTTAGCCCTAAAGACCTTCTGAGAATTACAACATAAAGACATGGTCTTAGAAACAACAGAAATTATATGAGGGAATATACTTAACCAGGAATAGCTGTGAAACTTTTCAGTGAGCGCATTATTCCTGATTAATTTACTGTGTTTTTCAACCCAATGCTTGACTCAGATTCAAATTAATTTCTCCTTCTAATACTGGAATTAGGCAATACTGCCTCAGTCACCTTTCCTGCGTTCGTCATCTGTGTTCTGACACATGCTCTTGTAAGTGAGCCTTAGGCCCTCCAGTTCCTCTTCCAGCTGCTGGCGCACTGCGGCCATCTGTGAGCAGTGGCCGTGGCTCTTCTCCAGCTCCAGCTGCAAATGGGCCAACTGCTGCTGTGCTCCGTACAGAACCACCCCAAGCTCTTCCCACTGTGCTTTGCTCCTCCTCCTATCTGCCCTCTGAAAGCACAAGAGGAAATCAGCTCTCTCACTTCGGCTTGCAAAGGGATGGGCTGCTGAGGGAGGGCAAAGAAAGGATGCTGCATACCAGCTCCTGAAGCTCTAGGTTCACTTTTTCCATCTGCTTAGTAAGGTAATTCTTCAGAGCAGCCTGGAATCTTCTCATCAGAGGCTGTAAGGTAGGGTGTTGATAAACTTAAACATACTTTTGTAAATAAATTATGAAGAAACCTTGCAGCTATTCCCACTATTAAATAAAACATTTTATTTTCTGCCCTAGACACTCACATTCTTATTTTAGCTGCACTCACTCAGCAAGTGGGGAGAGTTACATAGGGGGTATTTGCTGCCATCAGAAAGTGACTACTGAGAATATCTGAAAGTCAGAAACATATCAGAAGAGCTATGTCTGAGAACCCATCCACTCGCTGCAAGTACTGCTCTTTCAGGAGCCCTGAAGAGCAGCAGATTTGCCCTTTACACTGCTCACTTCTGAACCTGCAGCTCTGAGGTTAATGTTGAGGGAGCAGACACACTCACTACTTTTGTGAAAGCTATTTTTAAACACGCAGTTTTAGCAGACAGCCAAAGCCCTGCTCACAATTCACCTCACACATTTTAGATAAATAAAAATCTCAAGCCTGCAAAGGAGTATGACAAGATTTGAGGACTTCTCACATGTTCTGGATCCAAGACAACCAGTTCTGTTTCTTCTGCAGTTTTCTCACTTCTGAGTATTTCACGCTCCTCAGCCCCACGCTGCTGCCATTCCTCTTCCTGGTTTTGGTCACCACACTCAATAGTAAGTGCTCCAGACTGCTCAGAGGCAGATTCTGAATAGAGAGAACTGGGTTCTCCAGTGTCACCTGAACCCCACACCCCCAAAAATAAGAAGATAGAGAAAAAGGCTTAGATGTCATAGTATTGTGCCTTCAGTTGGGTGAGTAATGAACAAAAAGGGAGCAAACCAGGAACTGTACTCGATAGCTGATATCAAGTGTTGTGCTGTCAATAAGGAACTGAATGATACCTGACTCTGTGCAGCTGCTTAGCTCCACTGACAAAGCAGATGCCTGCACAGGAGCTCCTGCAGGAAGGGGAGTGTTTCCTCTGCCTGTCACTGGCTGCTCCATGTCACCCAGCTCAGGAGGAGAACTGCCACATTCTGCTTTGTCCAAGAATGTCTCAGGAGGTTTTTCCTGAAATATAAAACTCAGCACCTGAAACAGTTTTCCAATCTAACCCTATTTGCCTCTAAAAGGCTGCTTGTTTTTGTCAACATGAGACATGAACAGTGCAAAGGATCAAGAAGAGGCTTTGTTCTAAAATCAGTGCACAGAGATATTGGCAAAACTGTGTTACTCTTCATTAAGAAAACCTTGCACATATACAGCACAAGGGAACTTCTCTAGGTTTGTCAGAGATTTCCTGTACTTTGACCAATTCATTGCTTCTCTGTCTGAGCTTTCATTGGTTTTGTGTTTGCAGCAGTAAAACTGCCCAGCAGAATGTGAAGTTATAAACACTGGACATACATTCTGTGAACAAGGTTGTAGATAATATTATAGTGTCTCACTTCTGTAGCTCCAGAGACCTCTCCTTCTGCTGGGGGAAGCACCTTTTCTTTATCCTCCAGAGGAACAGACTCTTCCTCTTCACTGTCCTTCCCCTTCTCTGCTTCCATGGTCTTAACACACAGCACCGGTGAAGAGTAAAAGAGCAGCATTACAAGGGGTTGTGCACTTTGTTTAACATCATTGTAACAGGAATGTAACAACTAGGCACAGGAGTTCAATTTAAAAGCTTAATCTCATTCACAAAACCAGTCACACAGCAGAGATTGACATAGGACAGACCCTGACAAAGTCCTGCACACCACTTGTGAACTCATGTGATTTTAGGTCACATCTAGTAAAACAAATAAATGCCCTTAGGGTTTTATTAAAGAACCTCTTCCAGCTTGCAACACATGGAGCCAATTATTCTCTTTTTGTTTTCTTTTTAAAGAGACACTGCTTTATTCCATAACCTTTTTGCCAAATTCAAATATTGTGCAACAGAAGAAGAAAACTTATCACCAACACAGCCCAATAATAAAGGACCAAGTATATGCATCTATGAAACATAGAAAACCTCCTTTTTAAGGTGTCTGCAGCAGAAACGTGCCAAAGGACATCACCTCCATAGCGAGATGCGAAGGAACTTGGATTATATCCTGCTCAGTGGAGCCTAATTCCGGTTCAGACGGCTCCGCTGCGGCAGCGGGGGCCTCCTCCATGGGGCTGGGGCTGTCCTGTGCCTGGAACCAGAGGCGGGGGAGAGGGGGAGCCCCGGGGGAGCCCCGGTCGGGCCCAGCTGCGCCTTCACCCGCCCGCCCCCCGCAGCACCACCTTCCCGTTGCCCGGCAACGCGTCAACACCTGGTCATGTGATCACTGCGGGCCGCACCACCTCAGCCGAGGAGGGGGAGCTTGGGCCGCACCACCTCAGCCTTTGGGGGGAGGGGGTGTGCGCGGACCGCGCCGCCTCAGCCCGCCGGGCCCGGGCCATGGCCGCGCCGGCCCCAGTGCGGGGCAGCAGGTAACGGCGGGGGCCGGG
>JANRGW010034669.1:8726-24712 GCA_024733675.1 Psilopsiagon aymara
TGCTCCAGTCTCATGATCATCCTCGTGGCCCTCCTTTGGACTTGTTCCAACAGTTGCATGTCCTTTTTATGTTGAGGCCACAAGACCTGCACACAATACTCCAAGTCAGGTCTCACAAGGGCAGAGTAGAGGGGCAGGATCACCTCCCTCATCTTTCTGGTCACGCTCCTTTATGCATATTAGATGTAAAATTATAAAACATGTATAAACATATAAAAATGCACCTATGCAAACACATGTATTATAGGGATGCTTTTTATATTGCATCATAAATAATGTTTCGTGCTTGTTTATGTGAAGGCAGATCAGGAAGGTTGATAGCACCCCTCTCCCCAAGGGCAGAATTGCTATAGGCTCAGGAATGCTTCTCAAACCCCTTTCCAAGGCAGGAAGGTCAGGAACTGACATCTGCCCTCTCACTGGGTGCCCTGATAAAGAACCATTTCTAAAAGTGCAGGGTCACTCTTCTGCTTCGTGAAGTCAGTAAGAACGTTTTTATGTAAAGCCATTGAGTAATTTAGCCTGAGTTTGCCAATATTCAGCCCAATACCACTGCACTGGAACATCTTCACTTAAGCAAAGATCAAGAAAAGCTGCATGTTAATTATATCATTTTTTCATCACATCTTCTTCATATTATTTTGGGATCCATTGGCACTCCATATGTCCCTGCCCACTAAACAAAATTTCCCACTGTTTTACCCTATTGCCGCCAATTTTTGAAGGTCTTTTTTTGATGGAGAAACTGTAAGACCAACATTTTCTCCTTTGTACTGTTAAGAATTGCTCCATGAATCCTCCTGACTTGTTTTAAGAGATTTCATCCTCTCTTCTGTCTGTAAAACTTTAAGAGTTCTTTGGTAACTTCTTATTTTATCCTCTTCTAAGAATAAAATTATTTCCTAAAACATAGGGCAAAGTGCTTATTTTTTAATGTGTTTGAATCAGAACACTAACTATGTGGTAGTACAAATGCACACTAACACTAAAAATGAGCCACCGGTTTGGTCGTCATCGTATTATTCCTTTTTATTTTTTTCCTCCTTTGATATGGAATCTGTAGGTTTGGTTCATAAATATGATTACTGCCTCACATGTAGTTAGAATTAACAGAATAAAATTAGTAGGTTTTTTGTCACTGAACCAGTGTAGTTCAGCATTGTTTACCAGTGTAGTAACATGAAGTATTAAATTCATTTAGTAGATTAAGAAATACAAAAACTGGAGTTTGAAGTAACATGTAAAATTGTCATACAACTTACTTTTAATACACATGTAAGTACATATTCATATACCCACAGTGACAAACAGCTCTGAAAATGAGATGCACTGCTTACAGTATCAAGTAATGATTTTCTGATTAGCAACAAGTCAGTTTAAAAAGAAGTCTGATTGCAATGTTATCTTTTTTGAGAAGGAATTGTAATTCATTATACTAGTAATGCAAACACCATAAAAATACAGTTTCTCTGAATGAAATGACTATTGTGATGCAGTTTTCAGTCATGCCTTTGAGGCAGTGAACTGCAGCGGGAGCACTGTGAGGTTACCAGAGCCACAATGTCTACTAAATCTCCCAGTAAATCAGACTGGAATTGTGTACAATGAGGATGATGCTCTGCAGTTTGAAAGGTCTCTGTTCAGTTTCTGGCTCTGCTGCAAATTTCCTCTAGGCAAATCATTCACATCTTGTTGTTCCTCAGTTCTCCATCTGTAAAATGGAGATAATCATTCACTTCCCTGCAATGGATTTATGAAGGTTGGTTCATTAATGTTTGAAAGGTGCAGTGCAGGAGAAAATATCACAGCTGAGCAGGTTGGGAATACAGACTCAAGAATGTCCGCTGAAGCTTGTGAAGCACATGTTCTTTTGGGAAAATATACCTTTTTTTTAATCTTCTCCAGGTTGGTGAGAGTGGTTGCAGTCTTCCAAATTCAGATAGTGCACAGGCTGGAGAGAGTTTGGGGTGAATGTAATTTCGTGAACATCCATTTGAAGACTGAAGATGTGAGAGGAGCCAAGTAATCTTTCTGGTTCTCTTACTCTTGTTTCTACTCAGGTTATGGTCTGATTTTGCTATTGAGACTTTTTTGATATACAGAATAGTCTTGCACGGTGAGAGATATATCTACTCTCCCTCAGCTCCCTCCTGTTTACCCATAGCTGAATGCAGCAACTGTTACTCAACAAGCAAACAGAAAATGGAAACTCTGCCCTTCCCCCCATGTGCTGTTATTAAAATTTGTAGAACTGTGGAGAACTACAAGATTAACAGAGTTACAAAGTTATCCAGGCTTGACAGCTCTCATTTATCGTATATATTAACAGATGTTACATCTGTCACCTGTTATGTTGCAGAGCTGCATTCCCAAATCCTTCTTCTGTAAATTTTAGTCCTCTACCCTCAAAAGCATCTGAGAGGAGGTGGTGAATTGTCTCAGGAAAATCTATCCAGAAGTCATGAGGGGGCATTAGGTCATGAACACTCCCAATGCTTAACCCCAGCTATTATACTAAGTAGTATTGAAGGATCCTTTGTGAATAATATTTGTCAGAAAAGAGGCAAGGGTGGAACAAACTGCCTGCAGTAACTTTGGGCTATTTCAGACAAAGATAAAATTCAACTTCATAGTCTCTTTGATGAAACACTATTGGTTCTAAAATTTTAGGGGTGAACACTTTTATCCTACAAAAACATTGTGCGAAGGCAATGCTAAAATTGAGAGACTCATCAGCATTCAAATTCATGTAGTAACCTTTGTTTCCTCAGTAAATTCAGCTGTGGAAAGAATTCATGCCTTTCTTACAGAGAATAGTCCTATTCCACTTATGATAATCCTGTTAATAAAGTCTTTTATTGCAGAATTTCTTTAAGCTCCCAATATAAAGATTGTCAGGTAAGTGAAGAGATGAAAGTGAACACTTCTTGACCAAAGTGTTGATTAACTTGAAGAAAAAATTGCTAGTAACATGCCAACAGCATATGGGTGGTTTCAAAGATTGGTGGCAGCTTCTCCAGGAATATTCCCCATTCCCTTCTAAAAGATGGCTCCAAACATCCATTTTTTGAAAGATATAGATTTGTGACTATTGCATCTGTGATTCCTACAGAAATTAGTTTAAGGAAATATAGTAATAAGTTATAGTGCTTCAATTCCTTACTTTCCATAAAAATAAAAGTCTTCAAAATTGGCGCTATTATATAAACAGGCTTGTGAGATTATTTGAGAACTTCTATTTATTCCATTAATCCCTTAGGAGAAGAATAAATTCTTGCAAATCATCAGTCTCCAGACCTTCAAAACGCATCTCTTTTGCATGCGAGTCTTGCACCCCAGTCATTAATAAAATATCAGAGTGCCTTCTATTCATATTAAATAAGATTAACATCAATCAGCTGCAGTTCTTTCTCTCTTTCCCCTTTAACTTTAATGTCTCTCTAAAATGGTCTAATTGAGATTGATGGGAATAGTGCAGAATGACGTGCAATTCGATATGATGTGAGAATTGGGGTTGATATGATAAGGGATGAGAGGGACAAAATGAGAATGAGTGATTACCCATCTGTGCATTAGATAGCAAAAAAGCTGGATTCTGTGTTCCACTCACTCCACTTCTGTCTTCTCTGCAGCTACTCTGTGTAAAAGCAAACACAATGAATGCAAGTTGGATCTAATGGCAATAATGCAGTGTGGGATCTTGACTTCTTTTCCACACACCATTTAGCCATGTAGTCTCTGGGGAGGAAACAGGCTAGATGTTTACATCTTTCATGTACTTATTAAAAAAGAACAAAGACCCTGATGCTATCCTGTTTATGTTTTCCAGCATTCCTGTGCTCCATGAAAGCATTGGCTAGACCAGTATTCAACCACATGCTCAGTCTTCTGTGCTGGGGAAATATTTTTTTTCTGTTTAGAATTGTTGCTTGTTTCTTTTTTTTTAAATTAAGAAAAATAGATCAGCTGTTATTATGGTTTTGCTCAAACTGTGTTAGAGAATAAGAGGAAATGGTATTGTTTGGATATAAAAATAGAGTGCATTTGGCATATAAATGTAAAATAAGCCATATATATGACATATGCGTGTAAAATATGCCATATATATATATCCACCCTTGCATATATATTTTGCAATTGTATGGCTCCACAGAAAATACCAATTATTCACTAATTAAAAGAGGCACAGAATGTCCTGCAGCATGCTGAGGAGTAAGGTGCTACTAAAAGAAAGCAAGGGAGAAATTCATACTCAGTACTTGCCCATTGAATTATTTCTTTTTAACTGCACCTGATATCTGCTGGGGTGTTTAATGGTAGTGAGCCAGAGCAAATTATTGTTTTTCTTCCAGTAGTCACTAAATTTTGATATTATCATGTTGTCAGAAAGGTAAGTGAAAGCTGTTTTCTTTTAGGACTCAGTCAGAGGCCAGCTGCTGGGCAACCTCCACCACATTGTGAAGTCCACACTACCATCGTGTATAAAAGATGCTAGCTTTTGATATCTAAGACAACTACTAAAATAATATTCAATATTGAGCTACATAGATATAAAGATACTGGAAAACATTTTACATGTAGATCATCACCCTCCCTCTTGACAAGGCAGTGTGCAATTTATCTGACTGAATACCCTATATGTCCAGGGATTTCTGTAGACAGCTAGGAACATAAGTGAGAAAGACTGATAGAATTCATTCGTATCTTTCCAATAACTTTGTCAAATTCACCTCAGCAATCATATACTTTCCAAATTTCTATTATCACATTGCTTTCAAATAGTGTCAATCCAATGATAAAGCATTCTGTCAACAATTTTATTTTCATATCTTTTCTCTTTGGCTACATTACACTCTAAAAGAGTACCTTTATCTTGGTTTCTATTCTTCTTCAACTATACATTAATTAAAAAAAATCAATAGAGAAGATATTCTTAAATAATAAATAAAGTAATAGGGATTCACAAGTATATCTCAGTTATCTTTCATCTGGTATTCTTCACTGAGGCTTTATCATCTAGAATATAAAGAAATCAAAGTTTCATCTGGCTTCTGTGACTGCTAAGCAGCAGCCTCAGAGTAATAATCTTTGATTCTCCTTAAATTCCATTGCACTTGGATAGTTCAACTGATACAACACTTGTGTTTTGCTTACAGGACCTGGTTTGTGTAATGTCTCATACATTTTAATACAGTTAGTCAACTGCATAATTTTGAAACAAAATCTGGTGTAACACCTAAAACATTTCAATGCTACAGTGAAGTTTACTTACAGTCCTGAGAAGTAATAAAAAATACAAATTAATCCTGATCCTTGAAGCCCTGACGATCACTTGCTTTCACTTGGACAGATGAAACTCCTATTGAACTTAGATGTAAAATGTTAGTGAACACACTGTAAATGATAGAAGGCATAAAAAAATAGGGAGGCAAATGAGCCTGCTGTACGACTCCTACTCACTCAACAGTTAAAAAGAGTATCCTCCAGCAGTCACTTTTGGTAATAATGGCCATCTGGGTGGTCTCTGTCAAATTAATATGTCGGTGTGTACTTCTCTAAATGTAAGCCTTTGTGGTTTACTGATGATTTGTGAAGAATTTTGTCACGTAAGTGGGTCAGCTCTTGACTACATAGATCATCTGTGTTGCCTAGAAGTCTGATTGAAGTTTTAAACTCACCTTTTAAATTTAATTCAATATAATGTCTTAATCCATCTACTTCAAATTTGACTAAATGAACTTCTTAAACACCTATTTTGAGCCCATAATTTATTATTCATATGTTCCCTATTGAACAAGTTATAAGCATAGTATTTTTCCATTTCCATTTTTTAAATTATTGAGTTCACACTTCAGGATTTTATTTTTTTTTTTAAGTTACTCAGGAAAATTTGGTTGTTCCAACTTCTTTTCACTGTTACAAAATTGTTTTATAAAAAGTAATAAACATTATTGTGTTTTGGCCGTGCAACGGCTGCTGTCCTATGGAGTAGGTACTGCTGGGCAGGGAGGCAACGTTCAGGCTGCTTCAGGAGGAGTGGCATCAGGGTTTAGTACATCCATCTCTGTAATGAAGAGGAAGAAGTAGAAATCCCTAGTAGTAAGAGAGAAGAAACTGTATGCACTGACTAAAATTGTTTACCATTCACAAATGTGCCAAACCCAAGTAATAGCAACCAATCAGCACAAGGTGACTACTTTGATGAACATCTTCAGGCTAAAGAGAATTTTTTCCTTATCTGTTTTCTTCATAAAATGGTTCATTTGCAAAAAATTCTTCTATATCGTTAAGAATGAAAAATTGCAACCAATGCTCAATCATCTATTATATACAGAAGACATTAAATGTAGCAGGGAAATTTAATATTTGTATAAATTAACTACCTAATAGTCATGCGTATTAAAGTAAATCTTTTCAGCGAGGGCTTCTACAAACTTAACCTGAAGCTCTCCAATTTGTGTGAATTTTCTTCAGACTCTTTATTAGGTGTTTGTTGTAAAAAAGTAGGACCAGTAACTGTATCATCTACGTAGAAAAGTCAGGGGGAGAGTTCCAGATAGCAGGAATATTTATACATTGAATACTGTACTGTGGGAATGTACTTGAGTGAACACCGTCATGCGAGCAATCCAGACGTCTACTTTACAACCATGAAGTAGCAAGCTGAAGGCTTTAGGACCTTGCCTGAAGGCGTGTATGTACAGGAGGGAGAGGGTAGCTGCAGTCCTAGAACTTACTGTTCTCGAGCTTGGAGACATGTGTTGTAATTGGAAACATGTGCTGTAGTAGACAACCAATTATTAAGCGATTGCTAGCACCTGACTAAGGAATGTTAACCAATCAGATGTTACTGAGTGTTCTAGTATCTTGAAACTCCCTATAAAAGGCACACTTGTGTTACAATAAACTGTCAACACTCTGATTGCATCAATCTGTGCCTGATCTCCGGAGCTCCCGCTGCAAATGGTGCCTGAACAGGGACCCTCTTGTCGTTGCTTCCTGGAGCGATAAAATGGCAGGAATAGGAGGGAGCGGGAAAGCTGACCAAATATCCTTGCTACCCCGGCAAGAAGACTTGCTAGTAGGCAAGAAGAAGTTATCCTCACCGGTGAGATGATTATCCTTGCCACTGGGAAGAAATTGCAGGAAAACGTTGACGTAGTTCTGGAATCTCACCCTGATCAGGTGAGCGATTGGGGAGGAGATGGGGTCTACACTCTAAAAGGAAGAAGAGGCAGTAGTTAAACTCCTCCAACGTATTCTCTCTACGGGAGGTATTAAGCACGTTTAAGCACATGAGACTGATGTGCTTAAACAGCTGTTGCTGTGTGCTAAAGATAGGAACTTACTCCCCAACATCGGCGCTGCTTTTGCAGTGAATACATGGGGTGCCATAAGACAAACTACATGGGAAGAGATTAGCAAAGAGTCCAAAGAGGCAAAATGCTTAGCAGCTCTGTGGCAGCTGGTCCGCAAAACCTTAGTAGAGATGAAAGGTGAACTAGTTGCAGCTGCTTCTGCTTTTGCTGCACTAACACCTGAGAGTGGTCTGGGCTCCACATCAAAACCACTCTTTGAAAATCCAAAAATCCCTTTGCCACCGACATCGTGGACTGTTACTATGTCATCGGAGGCGTCGCACCCACCGGCGCTGATAGTGCCTCTGGAAGCGGAGGGGTTGTCTTTTCCAGTAGCAGAGGTGTGGTTTTGCAGGTTAAATCCACTGTTACGGCTAGTAAATCTCTGAGCCACCTTAAAACCATTTTTGCTGAAGGGAATAGAAATAATTTTTAGTATATCTTTTTCGCAAGTAGATGGGCAAATGAACTGAACACTGCAGTAACATACACAATGTAGTGGTTTCATCATCCTGTGATATTTACATACACAACTCATTAATTTTTTAAGCAAGGAAGATTATTCATTTATTAGACATGTCCTTTGCAGTAGTGACCGTCTCTCCTATTAGTAATAAGCACCTAAAAATAACTGGCTACAACTAACATTAACTTGAAGATTTGCATAACCACAGAAATATCCGCATAGAGATGACTTAAATATCAATGCTTGTAGTCAGACCACTGTTATCACTGACAAATTTCTCTGAAGTACTGAAATACTGACAGAGGAGCCTTACCTTGCAATTTCATTGTGGTTCCTCATGAGCACATCTTTGCTCCTGATCTGACACTTTCTCTCAGGAATCAGGATGACAGTGTTCACCAAGACTTGGCATGACTTGCTCGCAAGAGGTACACAGTCTTTACTCTTCCATCAGAAGTACAGTCAAGGTGATCAAAGGACTGGTAATCCTGCTGTATGAGACAAGGCTGAGAGAACTGGGATTTTTCAGCATACACAAAATGAAAGAAGGCTCAGGGGAGACCTTATCACCATGTTCCAGTAATTAAAGGGTGACTACAAAGAAGACAGACACTCCCTTTTTATAAGGAGTTATAAGAAAAAGAGGAGTGAGAATGGGCACAAGTTACTCCTGGGGACATTCCAACTGGGCACAAGAAGGAAGTTTTTCACCATGAGAACAATCAGCCATTGGAATAATCTTCCCAGAGAGTGGTGGATTCCCCAACATCGGACACAAGATTCAGCAGGACAGCATGCTGGGCCATCTGGTCTATGCCATACTTTTGCCAAGAGAGGTTGGACCAGATGATCCTTAAGATCTCTTTTAACGTGGTATTCTACAATTCTATGATTTGTACATTTTGCAGTCCAAGACCAGTCCTAGTTGAGGAAAGGAAGTCCAGGAAGGGTCAAAGAGAAGAACGTGAGCACTGATATGTACCAATTCAATGGTGTGCTGAGCCAAAACAGGGTTTTTAAGTGCAGCATTTTATACATTATGAATATTGGAGGATGTATTTTATACATTATGAATATTGGAGGATGAATTGCCTAGAACTGCTACTTCTGTACATTAAAGAGATTTAACAAGCCCTATTGAGGCTTACTTTTGTCCTTTTTCTCCCCTTCCAGTATTCTCAGATGTTAATATCCTCAGTAGCACTCACACAGACATTTCAAAACAGCTTCCACATTGTGAAAAGGGGAGCTTGTTATGTTCCTTTAACACTCAAAGCAGTGTTAAAGGAATGTGAATACAGGTTGATCCTGTCCCTGCTCAGAGGTGGATTACAGAGCAGGTATGTGAGCAGGACTCACTGCAGGTCTCCAAGCAGTAATGAAAGAATTTTACAGTTACTTCTATCATTTTCACAGAAGCTCTTGTCTCTTTACATTGCTTTTTCTCCTGAATCTATAAGGAAGATGTCAAGGAGTTGATCTGTCTAGCTAGAAATTCACATTCATGCTCCTTTGGATTTTCAGGGATGCCAGACTGTGCATGTAGCTCAAAGCCAGAGAAGCAGCTGACCTCTGGAGTGCTGCCCCTGCCACCCCTGCAAGGCTCCACAAATTATTTTCTCTTTTGGTCTTTAAAGGTTTGTGGTAGAACTGAATTTGGAGAGGTAAGGAGGTCAGTCCCAGCAGTGCTGGGGAGGGGGCATGGCTGAACAAGATGTACGGGTTGAAAACATTACAGTGAAAATCATTAAATACACAGAGAAGGCATTTTCTAGGAGACAGATAGAAAATTCTTTGCTTTTAGTGCAAAATCCTCATGCAGAAATTGAAGAGGTCTTTTTTTTTTTTAATACAAATAGTGAACTATGTATCCATCTCCATCATTGTGAGTTACACCCAGATTAAATAAGTGAAATTATCAACTTGCAATAGAACAATTTACTTTTTTGCAGGTTTTGAGCTGCGTCTGAATACTCTGGAGATTTTTGCCTTTCAGCTGTGTCATTAAGGGCTTTTTTTCTGATGAAAACATCTCTTTCTTTAAATTAGTTCTTTGTCCTTTCCATTAAGCCATAGCCATACATGTTTCACAATGTGTTTTCTTGCTGCAGAGAGAGATTTCGTCATTACAGATGAAGATTAAGCAGGAGGAACACCAAAACTGGTAAATAGATAGTACTGCTACACAAGTGACTTGAGCATTACAAATACAGAAAAGAAACAGCAGAAGAATAAAAATAGGGAGTTGCTTAAATTAGCATTAATTTGACATATTCAATTTACAGGTCTTTCAAGCAATGGCAAAATGGTTAAGATGTCTCCACTTCTTACTAAAAAGTTTATTAAATAACTTTCTTTTTTTAGTAGGGGAATTCCAAAGCTATGTAGGATACTCAATCTCTTCATGGTTAAAATTGTCCAGAAAATTTGCATTCAAAGAATTTTATTCACAATTATTTCATAGGATACTAATAATGCAATTTCTATTGTAGTCTTTTCTGGAGAAAACAGTGAAACAGTAGAACAAGCTTTTGCACATAAGCAGAAATAAGTGTATTAAACCCTCCTAAATGTACAGCTCTGAAAATAAAACTTTCTGTGTCCCCATCTAAGGCCTGTAATTCACAGAATGCATTGGTGTCTATTCAGGTGAGAATTTATAACATGCTGCACTGAGGACAAGAAAAAGGCAAAGTCCTATCTGGAAGGTTATTCACTTTTCTGTGTAACATAGTTTTCAAGTGATTAGACAATAAAGTTAAGCAAGAATTCAGTCCCACCTAATGCAATCATGCCTCTGTATGAAAGAAAACCTGGGTCCAAGCAGCCCAAAACTGCCAATTCCTGTTTGCCATTTTTAAATCAAAGCTTCACGTTTGAAGTCATTTAAGTCAGACATCCTTGTAGTCAAGTGATTCAGTCCACTCTACCTTTTTACTGAACTCAATCATTTGTGTTCAAATTCAAAAGAAATACTCTCTTCCTTTAGTATCATGCTTCAGTGAATAACCATTTTTCCTTTTAAAAAAATAGGTGTTTTTATTTTAGATTATTTCAAACTTCCAGATATTAGTCATAATTAAACTTTTCCAGGCTAGAATGCTTTTATCTTCAGTACCACCTATCCTTTTTTCATGAAAGATACAATATAACTTGCTTGTATTCCGTACGTATTGAACACCAATATTTCTTTATACAAACAGAAAGCTGCTTTTATATATTTGTCTGCTAGAACTTCAAAGTCTTCCACAGAATTATTAAGAGAACCCCCATGTTTTCTAGCAGCATGTGTATCTTATCCTTGAAATTGTTAAGTCTGTCAGATTCACTTCTCACTCAGACTCATGACAGCTCCTAATTTAAGTAACGTGGGTGAGTGCATTTTGGTAGAAGAGTTCCAAAAATTCAAAGGAACCACAGAAATGTAATTTATAAAGTCTGAAAGAGACACATGTAACATGTTTGCACAAGTACTTCTATGGTGTTAGCAGTAAAAATTTTCATTTACATCTTCTTTTAGAAGATGTGCTTTCCCTTGTCCGAGACCTCTGCACATGCTGCAGCAAACCTCTCTGGAGAGAGGAATCTTGGGATCGTGTGCTGGTTTTGCCTTTAGTAAAATTAATTTTCTTCATACTGGCTAATAGGAGGCTAATTTGCTTTTGTGCTGAAACCAGTGTCGATAATACGAGGATGTTTCAGTTAATGCTGAACAGTGCTTACACAGAGTCAAGGTCTTTTCCGCTTCTCACCCAGCCCCACCAGCGAGATCACTAGGGGTATACAAGAAGTTGATAGTGAAAGCTGCAGGGAAAGCTGATCTCAACAGGCCCAAGGGATATCCTATACTGTATGACGTCATGATCAGCATATAAAGCTGGGGGGAAAAAATAAGTGCAAATGATACTGAGCAGTAACAGATGCTGCAAGGAGATGCTGCAAGAGCCTGTCAGGAGAAAGGGTTCAGGAGGTGTTACAGAAGTAGTCTGGAACTAAAATATTACAAGTTTTGGAGAAAAAGAGCTTTCAAGAGTTTTCCTCCAGTAGCTCAACATTTTCTATGGACTGATAAAAATTTTTCTGAGTCTTTCTAACAAGAATATTTACTAAGTTATTGCAGGATTTTAAAATAAATAGCCAGGAACTTTTCCCTCTGATTAGCAGGGAATATGAAGGATAAAAAGAAACTGTTCTGGGACTACTTTAAATATAAGCTGTCACCATCACAATGACGAGAGTTAGGTTCTCATTTCTGAAGGTTACATAAGTGTTGCAAATGTGATTTCATTTTGCCTCATTATAAGAAAAGGCTAACCTGACAGCCTTCTGGGACTGAGGTATTGAGTCTCTTTTTGCTTAAGTTATTACAGGCAGCTGAAAGAGAGAGTAAAGAAATAAGTTTTGTTAGCAGAAAGTATCTCTGGGGGTTGTTTTCAAATCATATTTGTTGGCTGCTAATGCAATGCTAATTTATTAAATTCATACCTAAAGGCTTTATAAATTCCACCATTTGCCTTGACTGTTATCAGGCAGCAATGATCTTATCTAAAGCCCTCTGCAGCTGGGAGAACAACTTGTGGGTTGTAAAGCAAATGAGAGAAGAGAGCTGCAGGTATTTGAGCTGACTTGTTTAGACTTCACTGGGGTCGTACATCACATTATTTGTTTCCATCCTGTTATTGGACTGTAGTGTAAATAGCCATGATTACAATTTCTGCCATTTCTCAATTCTTAAAATACTTCTAAGGAGGAAACAGACAACACACAGGAATATGTGTCCGGTGGATTTGGTCAGAAGTTGCAGTTTTAGTATCTGTGGAATCCAATTGAAGTGCTCTCTTATTTGCAAATTCTTTTATTTCATCTTTTCTTATCAAACCTAGCTGGTTGAACTGTTAGCAACAGGGATGGTAAAGCCTTGAGGATCAGGAAATTTATGCGAGCTAGTACCAGCAATGCTACCTGTCAGGAAGGTTTACTGAAAAATTTAACAAGGAAATTGTTAAATTGTTGTTCTCTCAAACCTGAGACAATAATCTAAAATTCAAAACTATTCTAAACCAGTATAGTTAAGCTAAGATTAATCAGCAAATATCTATGGAAAGCTGTACTTAAAATCAGAAGGTTTACATATGCATGCCAAGTCAGTTTTGGAATGTATTATTTTGAATATGTATAAAACACATGCTTTACCACAAAACCTTTTCTTCCATGGACCATACTGTGCATTGTTACTGTGTGGGTGGAATAGCCTAGGTGAAGAAACTGCCATAGTTTAGTGAATTTTTGAACTGTTATTAATGTATACTGAAATTGTGAAAAAATACTAACACAGATTTATGGTCACTGGGGAGTATAATATGTCTGGAAAGTCTCACTTCAGCAAGGATTCCATACAGGGTAAAATGATAAGGGAAATCTTTTTTTTTTTTTTACCTGAGCCAAGCAGCAAAGCATCATTACACAACTAAAGATACCTGGAAAAAGAAAACCAACCAGTTTTCAGCCAGCTGTATGAGTAATAAAGCAAGGAACGTGCAGCCAGGTAGAGAATACACTGTAGCATTCCATAGAAATAGGAGGGGAACCACAGACAAATAAAAAAGCTGACAAAGTGACGCCTGGATTTATTGCTATAGAGATCAAATCAAGTGAAGTAATTAAGACTGTGTACAGTGCTTGCCCTCAAGATACCAGGTTATACCTGCAATATTATAAAAGGTCTATGCTTATAATTTCTCTGCATAAGAGTCATACCTTAACGAACACATTCAAAAGTCAGTTTTAAATGTAAGATGCTTTCTGTATTTACTGGACAGATAAAGGAAATAATTTTATATAACAGACTCTCTCATTCTCCTTTATTTTAGATCTAATGAATGATAACTGCATGACAATGTTATAAAACACCTCCACACAGTTTTAGGAAACCCATAGCCAGGAGCCCATCACTGTATAGTTTGCATGATTTACCAATACACCTATGCTGTTAAATGAACAAAAAAAAAGAACATGCACAAGTATCTAAGATTCATAGGTCACCCTGTCTTGCAGTGCTCCAACTAGACTTCTCTATCATAACCTGTTATCATGAGGGATAGCCCAAAGCAATTTCATTGCAAGCCTAGTTACACACTTACCCTTGGGCTCAACACTATCCCTCTCAGTGACAAGCGCATAGCCTAGGAATCTCTGGATGCTGGCTGGAAAAGGAGCTGAGACACTAGCCAGTCTTCTTGGGAAGATGTGTGATTACAACCTATGTCTTTTAGCTGAGAGAATGAGGCACAGCTGAGTTAGCTGGTTTTCAGCTGTCTGGAAACAGGGATGTCTTTTCTGTGGGAGAGGGCAATGAAGAAGATGGAGAGCTCTGTTTCATGGGACTTCACACTTCTAAAGCTACTAACTATAATAGGTAATCTTTGGTTTGTTTTACAGTATATCTGAAAAATATGTCTGCTCTTGCTTTTTATGAGAACTTTCTGATGTTCTCAAGAGAGCTAATGCTCAGAGACAAAATATGTCATCCCTCATTTTGATTGTATCACTTTTCATCACTCAAAATTTAGAGATCATTTTCTACCATAAATAGACATGGTCTAAGAGTGCTTAACCGCTAGCTACAAAAATTAGCCAAGGACCAACGATAAGAATATGGCATTTTGTGTATGAATATACTTGATATTTTAAAGATAGCTCTTCAAATATCATAAAAACCTCAGAAAAATTTGATAGATTGGCAACAGCATTCTAAAAGTACTGTTTGTGTTCTCACCTTAAATCCAAATCCCTTTCTAGAAGGTATATATAGAATCATAGAATAGTCAGGGTTGAAAAGGACCTTAAGATCATCTAGTTTCAACCCCCATGACATGGGCAGGGACACCTCACACCAAACCATGTCCATCAAGGCTCTGTCCAACCTGGCCTTGAACACCGCCAAGGATGGAGCACCCACAACTTCCCTGGGCAACCCATTCCAGTGCCTCACCACCCTTACAGTAAAGAATTTCTTCTTTATATCCAATCTAACCTTCTCCTGCTTAAGTTTTAACCCATTACCCCTTGTCCTATCACTACAGTCCCTAATATGTCACAGCAGAGTGAAGAATTTCCATAAGGCTGTATTTTCTTTGCTTTGTTCTTGTTCTCTCAGCTTTTACTAGTATATATAATTTTACTGCATTAATTTTCATACTGGAGGCATTGTGAAAATGTTAATTAATGGTAAGATTTTTATACTATTATTATATGCTTGACATAAAACTTTAAACTAACAAATGCCATAATTTTAACATTATCCAAACCAAAATGTGAACAAAGTTTATATGTTTTGCTATGTCAGATTTCCATCCAAGTGAAATGGGGGTCAACTGGATTCATCTTCTGACTGAAGAGCTGAC
This sequence comes from Psilopsiagon aymara, assembly GCA_024733675.1. NCBI lineage: Eukaryota > Metazoa > Chordata > Aves > Psittaciformes > Psittacidae > Psilopsiagon > Psilopsiagon aymara. The sequence continues at coordinate 23,954 of JANRGW010034669.1, forward strand.
ATATGGTAGTGCCTGACCATATAGGGAAAACCACAAAACATTGTCCTGGATTAACATAAATGGGCACAAAAAATGCTGTCTTTCTCACTAAAGTGAGAGCCAGTATGTTCCAGTTTTCAAGTGGAGTTGTTCAGCATTTATATAACAACTCTGAGACCCATTGTAGGCTTATGTTTCAGTTGAGTGGGCTTTTTGTCTACCAATAAAAAGACAACCCCCCTTTTTCCTCTCAAAAGCTGCTCATGAGTAGTTAAGCGGACATGACCTAATTCTTTTTCATATGCAAATGTTATGATTTAATACTGGCATCTTCCCACCTGTATCCAAAGGAATGAGATTGTGTTGTGGTTTAAGCCCAGTCGGCAACCCAGAAACCATGTGGCCATTCTCTCACTCCACCCTCCTTATTCCCCTGCTCCCAAAAATAATTCACCCTTATGTTGCCAATTTAAGTCCATCTGAGCCACTTCTGTCTTAGCAGCTTTATCTACTTATTGGTTGTTCTGGTTTTCCTCAGTGGCCTGACTCTTGGGTGCATGAGCATCTACATGGCATACCTTCAGCACCAGGTTCTGCACCCAGGCAGCATTATCTTGGCACAGTGCAGCAGTGCAGATGGGTTTACAACTGCATTGCCAGTTGCTCTACTTCCATTGTTGCAACTACCCCCACAGGGCATTTGCACCATCCATGAGTCAGTATAAAGCACTGGCCACTTTTCTCGTTCAGCAATGTCCAAGGCCAGCTGGATGGCTTTCA
>JANRGW010034671.1:0-23982 GCA_024733675.1 Psilopsiagon aymara
GGCTTGGAGCAACCTGGTCTGGTGGAAGGTGTCCCTGCCTGTGGCAGGGGGCTGGAACTGGATGAGCTTTAAGGTCCCTTCAATGCAAACTATACAGTGATCCTATGATTCTCAAAAGCCATCCATGCCCAAGCCTGGCCACGGGCTCAGGGATGCACCGGGCACAGCCCTGGCACCATCACAGCCGTCGCCCATCCCGGTGTTGATGGGGAAACTGAGGCAGGAGGAGCCCCGCCCGGGCGGGAAGGCAGAGACAGGCAGGGACAGGCAGGGACAGGCAGCGGGTGCCCTCTCGTGGCAGCGCCGCAGCCCCGTCGGCCCTGAGCACGTCTGGATTAAGGTTCTCTGTTCCCGTTCCCACCCCCACACCCCGAAATGCCCCTGAAGAAACCCACAACCTAACTTCACCCTTTCTTTAGTGCTCAGCTCTGCTCCGAAGTTACCGACGGACACCCATCACTGTAAGAAACGGCTTGGACCCAAATCTCTCCATCCCTGTCATCCCTGCATTCCTCCCGCAGCCGAGCACAGCAAAAGCAGCAGCTTCAGTACAAAACAAAACTTTATTTGGTCCGTCAGAACCTGAGTTTGAAAACCACCCATGGATAATTCATATGGTACAGCGATTACTGCTTTGATTTACAGTTGATAAAATATCCTATGATTCTGAAGAGCTGGGCAGTATTTACAGGGTTAAAAATATTCACAGCTCAGAAACGGAAAGAAAGAGGGGAAAAAAGTGAAAGACAAATCAAAGGAGGAAGGAGAGGGGAAGGGAGAAAACAGAACAAAGATACAGAGAGAGCTTGGCTCAGTGGCTATGGCAGGGATGGTCCAGCACAGCTTCCCCCCCCCCCCCATCCCCATCCCCGGGACACAGGGACACACTGGGCAAAGCCACAAGCCACCATCCATCCCTACCCGTGCAGGCTGTGGGGTGCAGGCAGCCCCCCAGCACCATCCCAGCACCCAGCATCAACTGCCCCATGCCAAACTGCAGGGTCACACAGCTCAGGAAGGAGGGGAACATCAGGGAACCCCCAAAATGCACATGCACACACACACACACACACACACGCACCCTTGTGCTAAGCCAGACAGCCACCATGCCCTCAGCAGGAGGGGGACAGCCAGCAGCACCCCACAGCTCCTGCAGGCATCTGCCTTGTGCTCACTGCTGCCCACAGGGCTTGGCCTCTAAGGATGGGGTGCTCCGCTTTCCCCACCCCCCAAAATCACACCCCCCAGGACATGGCAAAGTGGTAAAGCCATGGGAGCTGCTCCCCAGAGGCCAGCTCTGGAGCCGTCACCTCGGCAGGGCATGGGGAGGTCCCGGGGAGACTGAGTCCCACTCAGGGCCATGGCTTCACTCCAGGCACTGCTCCCAGTGGCTGCCTTTGCATAGTGACACTGTGTGACGAGGTGAGTGGGGTCCCCTCTGCTGCAGCATTGCTGAGCATCACCCCATGGCCTTGCTGCCCACCCTGAGCAGTGGTGGGAGGTCAGCCTGAGGGGTGAGGAAAACATCCCGGCAGCAGCTTCCTCCAACAACCAAGCGCCTTCTCCTCCCCAGCCCCAGCACTCAGGACACGCGAGGTGGATGGGGGGGTCCAGCCACGAGTGGCACCATGAGGACCCCAGCACCCCCTGCTATGGTACCTCGGTGCTATGTTGGTCCTGGCAGCAGACAATGGGGAGGAACAAGACAGTGGGAAGGGCCCGGGGACAGACAGAGGGTCACACAGACGGACAGACATCAGAGGTATATTCTTATCTTTGCAGCGCCAGCGCCCTGGCACCATGGGAGGGGGCAGAGTCCTGAGCACGGTGCCTCGGAAGGGCCTTGACAGCAACCTCCAGCCGCCCCTCTCCCGCAGCCCCCTGCTGCAGGCCGAGGGCACTGGCCCCAGGGCAGGTTTGGGGCAGGAGGGATCCTGAGATGGCCCCATGGCCACAGCTCCTCAACCAGTGCACAGGGGTCCAGAGGCACCAGGGCCAGGGGGGGCAGTGGGCAGAGCTGGTCCTGGCCCTGAGAGCAAGCCAAGTGCTGGGCGTTGATGCTCTGGCTCTGCCTCACAGCACTTGACAGCTCAGGTGTGACCCCAGGCTAGAGGCTCGGTGCAGAGAAGGGGGGAGAGGAGCAGGGAATGGGAGGTGCTTCGTCATAGGGGCCGGGGGCCATGGAGCCCTGCGACCTCAGGTGTGAGCAGCGGGTTGTGGGTGCCCTTTGTCAGCATCCAGTCATTGAGGAAGGCCTGAGTGGCTTTGCGGTGTGCCAGGCGGTGGGTGATGGAGAAGCCAGCATTACCCTCCAGCTGGGAGAGGATCACCAACACTTGCCTGCAAAGAGAACGGCGGGCTCAGGGCCAGGCAGCTGCCTCTGCCCTGGCCGTAGAACCACAGAATCAACCAGGCTGGAAAAGACCTTTAAGATCATCAAGTCCAACCGTTCCCCAGCACTGCCAAGGCTACCACTGAACCGTATCACTGAGGGCCTCATTTGCACGGTTTGTGAACACTTCCAGGGACGGTGACCCCACCACTGCCCTGGGCAGCCTGTTCCAATGCCTGAGCACCCTCTGGGGAAGGAATTGTTCCTAATATCCAGTCTAAACTTCCGCACGTGCAACCTAGGGCCATCTCCTCTCATCCTATCACTTGTTAACCTGAGACCGACCCCCACCTCCTGGCCCTATCCTCCTTTCAGGTAGTTGTAGCAAGCAGTAAGGTTCCCCTGAGCCTTCTCTCTTTCAAACTACCCCCCCCCTCCCCTCAGCCGTTCCTCATCACACTGTGCTCCAGGCCCTTCATCAGCTCTGTTGCCTTTCTTTGGACCCGCTCCAATACCTCAGTGTCTCTCTTGCAGTGAGGGGCCCAGACGATGTGATGTCACCCCACTGCCCACCCTCTGCCTGCACTTCCCTGCCAGCCCTAGACCTTGCCTGGCTCCAAGCCTCCGCCTGCCCATGCCACCTCTGCCTACCCCAGACCTGTGTAGGGGGGGAACGCTGTCCTGTGTTTTGAGGCTCCCACGTGTGGAGACGACGTTGAAGCTGTCGGTGCAGTCGCACTGGACATGCAGGTAGGACTTGGGGTGCCGGTTCTCCACCACCACGATGAGCCCTGCCCAGCCATGCGTCAAGTAGTAGCAGGTCATCCCTTCGCGACCCTGAGGCGAAGAGCAGGGTCAGGGCTGGCAGCCTCCAGGCACCCCTGCTCCCAGTCTCAGCCCCTGGATCAACATCTTCCATCCCCAGCTGCTCAGGTACCCCAAGCAGCAAAGGGGATGGGTATCCATGGGGTTGAAGGAGATGAGATGGCAGCCAGGGCTGGCACAACCCTGCCTGGCCCCTGCCAGACTGAGGATGCAGCAGAGGCAGGGTCCAGGCTCCCACTGTCAGCATCACCCTGACACGACTGCCGCCACAGGCCTTGTGCCTTTTGCACCCACCTCGTGGCGCTCGCCCTTGTTCTCAGTCAGCAGGATGATGGCATCTGCCAAAGTGGTGGGCTGCGCCTCCACCTGCTCCACCATCACCAGCCGGGAGCTGTAGATTGCCAGGATATAGCTGGAATAATCACTGGCTGGTCGGCTGCTGGTGGGACTGGATGCTGCAGAGACACAGAGAGGAAGGAGGGATCAGTGGCACTGTCACCAAGCCCACCACCCTCAGGAGCAAGGTTGCTGCATGTGGAAGCAACCTCCACTCGCACCAAGCTCCCCGTGGTGAAGGTCAAGAGCTTTGCCATCGCTGCCTACTGCAAGGGAGCACAGCTGTGTGGAGAGCCCCTCACCCTGGAGAGCGTTGGGGCCTGTCAGGGCAGTGTTCCAGTGGTTGAAAGCACAGCACACCACAGCATACTCGCCCGGCTCCAGCATGACATCGCAGTTGACGAACTTCTTGACAGCCCGTTTGCTATGAGCCATCAGCCGGCCCAGGCTCAGCTTGTTCCCGCTGGTGAAAGTGGCCCGGAACACCATGATGCACAGGTCCAGCAAGTGGCTGTCCACTGCGTCTGACCGCCTGCGACAGAAGGGGAGAGCAGTAACACATCACCCCAGTGCCAGGCTGCAGAGCATGGGGAGCGCACAGGCAGGATGGCAGATTCAGAGAAAGGGTCACCATAGGATCCCAGGCTGATTTGGGTTGGAAAGGACCTTAAAGCTCATCCGGTTCCAATCCCCTGCCACAGGCAGGGACACCTTCCACCAGACCAGGTTGCTCCAAGCCCCATCCAACCTGGCCTTGAACACTGCCAGGGATGGGGCAGCCACAGCTTCTCTGGGCACCCTGTGCCAGCTCCTCAGTACCCTCACAGGGAAGAACTTCTGCCTAAGAGCTCATCTCAGTCTCTTCTCTGTCAGGTTAAAGCCATTCCCCCTTGTCCTCTCCCTACAGGCCCTTGTCCAAAGCCCCTCTCCAGCTTTCTTGTAGCCCCTTTAGGCACTGGAGCTGCTCTAAGGTCTCCCCAGAGACTTCTTCTCTTCCCCAGGCTGAATACCCAAACTCCTCCCACTGCCCCAAGTTCCAGCCCCAGAAACGAGCACATGCTCAGGGCTTGGGTTTTGACAACAACAAAATGTAGATCTCAAGAACTGGAGAAATGGGGAACGGGGATCCACCCCTGAGCTCTGTGACCCTGTATGGGATGGCCTGGGACAAAAGGGTGATGTGTTTGGGCTTTCTCCCAGGTCCAGCTCACCTGCTGCCCTCCTGGAAGAGGGCGAACTCCAGGGCAGCTCGCTCCAACACCGTCAGCGATGTCACTGTCATCGGCCCACTGGCCTTGTTGGGGAACATGCCCTGCACACGCACCTCGTGCCAGTCCGAATGGAGTTTGCAGATATCCACTGAGTCAAAATACCTGTGGGGAAGCTGGGCTCAGCCCCGGCAGGGTGCTGTGTGGACACTGCTCTGCCCTCATGCAGACCCTGGCGATACCTTCTCCTGCCCACACCACCTTTGACCCCTTTTCTGTCCCCTGCCTTGCTGCCCACCCCACAGGCTCTGCCTCCTGGGTGGTACCGTACTTGATGAAGTCGCTGTACTCCATCCAGAAGACACCTTCACTGCTGCCGTGGGGCATCAGGTCATGCTGCAGCGGAGTCGGCCAGTGCGGCCACTCATCGGACCAGCTCCCGTTCCAGGAGAAGCGGCCCCAGGGGTTGCGGAGCCGCAGCAACCTGAGATAAAGGGGAAATAGTGTCAGAGGCCCAGCAGGAAGGGGAGCACAAGGAAAACCACCTCTGAGATGCTCTCCCACCTCTGTAGACCCAGACAGCCCCCTGCAGAGGGCACAACACCCCTGCCTTTCAAAGCCCTCACGGCATCCTAGACCTAATTTTCCACCCCCACTGTGGCTGAAGATGCTCTTGACCAGCAGCTCTGGACCTGCTGCAGCTTCCTCTGCCCTTCCCTGACCAAGGCACCTGCAACCAGGCACTACAGGAAACAGACTCAGCAGGGAAGAGGCTGATGAGTGTGATGGGGCTGGAAATGGGGCTTTACAGAGCACCCAGGCTGTTGGAGGCAGCACCCATTTCTATCCCCCACCCTTCAAAGGTGGGAATGGTGCCATGACTACCTCATGCAAGAGCTCAACTCTATCCTCTGTCTTGTGAGACCTGGTGAACCATTCTGCACTATAGGGTGTGCTGGAGCAGAGCAGCCCTGCATGTGGAGGCAGTGCCCAGAAAGGACAGCATATACGGGAAAAAACACTTCCATGGGACGCAGAAATAGCCCTTTCTGGCCATGAAGATGGGACACTGAAGAGTCCCCGAGGTCTTGTCCAGCCTGCACTCAATTATCCATCCCCAGGGTTTCTGCTTGGGCTGTGGCAGGGATGTCTGCTGGACCACACCAGCCTCCACCCTGAGCTCACCTGAAGCCCTGAACATCCCGCACATCCAGGATGGAGTACGCATGCCGTGGACGGAGACCCATGCTCTCATAGGCCACATCATCCACCTTCATGTTGCCTCCTCCACAGGACGCGCCCATGAGGAACCTGCACAAGGGAACAGCAAAACCTCAATGTCCTGCCAAGCCTGGGATGGGGGGAAGCTCATCCCTGCTCTCCTCACAGCATGGGACAGGCTCCTCCAAGGAGCTTCCTGGATATTCCCTCTCTGCAACAACACTAAACCTCCCCAGACACACAGAAATGCAAATGGTGCACCTGCCTGCCCTTTGCAGGCTGCTGGCCCCTGCAGGGCTGAGGACAGACTATTTGGGGAAAGAGATCAGCACCAGCCAGGCTTGGGGGGACACCACATGCTGGGACCTATCAGAATCCCATGTGCCTTCAGCTAACCCAACTGCCCTCCTGCTACTTCTGCCAGAGCAATAAGGTGTTTGAATCACACAATACCAGGTTGGAAGGGATCTCAAGGATCATCTGGTCCAACCTTTCTAAGCAAAGCATGACCTAGACCAGATGTCTCAGCACTGTCCAGCCAAATCTTCAAGATGTCCAGTGTTGGGGAGTCACCACTTCCCTGGGGAGATTATTCCAGTGGCTGGTTGTTCTCAATGGGAAAAATTTTCCTCTTGTGTCCAGCTGGCACCTCCCCAGAAGTAATCTGTGCCCATCACCCCTCCTCTTTCCATGTAAGTCCTTGTAAAAAGGGAGTCTCGTCTCTTTGTAGCCACCCTTTAAGTACAGGCACATGGTGAAGGTTCTCCCCCAAGCCTTCTTTTCTCAGTGCTGAACAAGCCCAGCTCTCTCAGCCTTTTGTCACATGCTTCCCAGTCCTTGGATCATCTTTGTGGCTCTTCTCTGGATCCTCGCAGCCTATTCACATCTTTTTTGTATGTATGTTTACTTATGCTTTGTCTCCTACAGACTGCCTAGAGTCATGCCCAGGTATGGCCAGCAAAGCTGCAATGTGTATGGGTGGGAGACACTTGCAGAGTCAAGCACTTAACAATACAAACACCACTGAAAGCAAAGCAAGCGGGCTGGATGCCAGCCACTTCACAACTCCTACAAGACAGCAGTAAACGTGCACAGGGAACTTCACCAGCATTTTCATTCCATATGAGAATGAAACAAAGGAGAAAGAATTTCTGAGGAGTTTAAAGGGGGAGCTCCACCAGTGCTCCAGATGAGGTGGTGGACTCCACCAGCCCCTCTCCTCTGAGCCTCTCCAAGACTGCTCCCCCTTCCCCCCCTCTCCAAGTGTCCATGCTCCTGTCACGGCACCCTCCTGCCTTATCTTACCCAGCCTCCTTAGAACTCAGCATTTTGGCCCAGATGAGGTCAGTGTCAATGGGCTCCTCACGAGGGTTAGTGGAGCTGACCTGCAGCATCAGGCTCTCGCAGGGCGCACCCGTTAGTGTAGCCAGGCCTTCAATAGCACGCCCCGCCTGGAGGGCAAAGTACGAACCATGGAGCTTGGCCAGAGCCTTCTCAATGAGGGCAACCCACAGCTGCTTCCTCTGGGCCTGTAGAAAGAGGGAGAAACACGTCACGAGTTACCACGGACAGGGGATGGGAAAGCAAATGCAACACAGACAAGGCAAAGCCCCTCTCAGCCACCCTTCTGCTGGAGAAGGAGAGGCAGGAACAGCAAGACCAGACACTAGGAGCTTGGTTGCATGAGGAAGAACCCATTCTCCACCTGCTCAGTGTTTGTTTGCACAGTTTAATTCCACTTAGGAAAACATCCTGGAATGAATGTCTGCCAGACAGAGCTGCACTCTTAGGTACCTAGGCAGTCAGGCTGGCAGGGTGGGTGCTCACATTACAAGCTAAATGTCCCTTCCTTCTGCTTCAACCTGTATTGAAAGGGGTTTAATAATCATAGAATCCCAGACTAGTGTGGGTTGGAAAGGACCTTAAGCTCATCCAGTTCCAACCCCCCTGCAATGGGCAGGGACACCTCACACCAGACCACATAGCTCAAGGCTCTGTCCAATCTGGCCTTGAACACTGCCAGGGATGGAGTATAATGAAAGAGGCTATCGAGCACATCTGGAACAGCTGCCTTTCACTCACACACCACTGCAAACCAAAACTAACACACCTTTGGTGGAGGAGGCTGCCTAGAACACACACAGCAGGGAGGTGGGACCAGGTAGGTTTGACCCATGGTACAGTAACACTGTTTCAAGGACAAGCTCCAAGATCTCTCAGGCAGACGGGCAAAGTCCTCTACTGCAGCACAGGGACAGTGACAAGATGTTGCGACAGGTTGCAAGTTTTCCACGGTGGAAAGCTCCCCCTGGAGACGCTTTGTCCCGGTGCCAGGCTAGTGCTCTTGGCATCTCCAGGCTGATTATAGATATGGGAAGAAATGGAGATGCTGCATTAATGCACCCAGGTTTGCAAAGCCTCCATCGGCCACGGGCTCAGGGCGCAGCCACCACCACCATGTCCAAGTCACTGCAGGGTGCAGCCTCCAGCAGTGCCTCTCCTCAGCTCCAACCCCTGCCTGCAGTGAGGATGCCAAGAGGAAGGTGCATGAGGGCAAAGGGCAAGGAGTCAATACCATTCTCTACAATCCCAGAAAATCAGGGTTTTAGCCAGGGCTTGGAGGGGAAAAACCCTGGTGCAGCGTGGCTGTGTGCAACTCCCAGGTGGCAGCCAAGAGCTAGGAGAGGAAAGGAGGGCCCTGAAGGTTTCTTTCCATGGATAAAGAGAGCTTGCAAGTGCTTTTCACTGGGTTTTGGGCCCTTCACTCAACAAAATCCATGTTGATTTTTCTGCCTGAGCTGCAGCCAAGGAGCCTGGGAAAGAACCTGATTTTCCTTTGATTTTAAAACTCTGGTTTTCCTTTATAAGCTCCCAGAGCTAAACACTCGATGGAAAAAAATCTTGCTAACATTCGTATGTCCCTGGAAACACAGGTAAGGCAAGGCCAGCCCTTGAGAAAACCTTCCATCAACAATCATCATGATAATAATAGTAACAGACTTGAAATTTGTAAGAGAGGAAAGATGGATGGAAATTAAAAAAGAAAATAGGCAAACCTTACACTGAAAATAAAGAAATACATCTGGATCCTGTGTACTGTGAGGCAAAATGTAGACACTGACTCCTCCTTCTTCCCAGGGGAAGATCCACCATGCGGCTGGGAATGTGGCCAGGCAGCTTGGACAGCTGCAAGTCCCTGCCTGGAGCCAGGGGTAGGGAGGGCTCTGTGCTGCAGCCCCAAGAGGCCTGTGAGCTTCGACACAGCCCTGGGACAACCAGCAGTTGCCCCAGCACTGGGCCACCTCCACCCTGCGAATGGCACAGGCTACTGAGCACACTCAAGCTGCACCAGTATTAAGGTTCCCCAAACCACAGAATCATACACAGTGGTTCGTACTGGAAGGGACCCTACGGCTCATCCAGTTCCAACCCTCTGCCATGGGCAGGGACACCTTCCACCAGACCAGGTTGCTCCAAGCCCCATCCAACCTGGCCTTGAACACTGCCAGGGATGGGGCAGCCACAGCTTCTCTTGGGCACCCTGTGCCAGCGCCTCAGCACCCTCACAGGGAAGAACTTCTGCCTAAAAGAGCTTATCTCAATCTCCCCTCTGTCAGATTAAAGCCATTCCCCTTGTCTTTACCTTCAGGCCTCATTTCTCCAGAAACAGTTCTGTCCTGACATCTACAGATGATGTGGTGTGGGGCTGTGTGCATTTTAAAAGAGGACTGGAATTGACAGAACGAAGTCCAACCCATCAGTCCTGGGTCTGTGGCTCCTCCTGACAGTGACACTTTGTTTTCTTTGTCAGATCTTGCTGACTGAGTTTCAATAAAGACGTTCTCAGTCTCCTTCATGGATGTGATCCCAGCAAGCGCTGCTGGGCCTGGCAAGCAGGAAGGGCATGACAGCACTGACTGCCTGAAGTGGCTGCGGGAGCTCCGTTCATCCCAGCAGACGCCACCTGAGTGTGCTCAGAGCAACTGAGCACTGGCTCGAAACAGGCTGATTTGTTGTCCCTCCCTCTCCACGGTCCCTCCCTGGCAAAGCCAAGCTGCCAGACCTCCCCGCAGAGGAAAGCAACAGCTTTCCCTCAGCCCCCCACAGCACAAAACACTCAGGTTAAAAGAGTTTCCTTTTTCTGTAAAGAATGAAGGTGGCCTCTCATGCTATTGAACTGCAGGGAGGAGTGAGGGAAAGGCAACTGCAAATGAAACTTCCCCATCACAGCCTGGAAAATGCCCAAAGGGGCCTAAATATCTTTATATTATGGCCTCAAAGAGCTCAGCTGTCTTGGGGGTACAGCAAAAAGCAGAATCCTGAGCTGCAAACCCCCCACGCAGCACAAGAGTAGGTGTGCCACAGCAGTTCCTCTTCCCACTGCCTCTCCTGGGAGAACTGGGGAGAAGCCTCCCCCCTGTCTGCGGAGCAGTTCCCAGAGCATCCCATCACTCCTTTACCCCCCAGGGCCGCTGACCTGTGAGAAGAGGAGGAACCCGCACTCATCACAAGGCAGCATGTCATCCACCAGCACCGTGGTCCACGTGCCGTCCTTGCAGAGCCGCACCTGGTAGGCACCCTCGGGACACAGTGTCCTGGTGATCATCACCCGCTCCACCAGCTCGGGCCGCTCGGCCAGCACAGCCAGGGCGCTCAGGAACCTGCCGGTGGGAGGGGACGTAGCATGGGCAGGCAGCAGGCAGCTGCCCAGCCATGCAGGTGATATGGTAAGGGGTGAGGCAGAGGATGGGCTATATGCCTGGGGGTATAAATGGGTTTGAGTAGGGCTGAGGGGTCTGATCTGGATGTGGATGAAGGAGGGGAGAAAGGAGGAAGAAGCAGGCAGGAAGGTGTCAGCCCAGCTCACTCGCCCTTACCAGCAGTTTCCCAGCAGTCCCTGCAGGATATCCGAGGGCCTTGGTGTCCGAAACACCGACCACTTCACCGACCGGTCCTTGAAGATGCTACAGTTGATTTCATGGGGTCGCAGCCACTGTTTCACCCTCTGCTGCACGCTGTCGCCTTCTGGGAATCCCACAGACTTGGGCCCAGGGTGAAAACTATCATCTACAAAATTGACTTTGTTCTGTGAGAGCAAAAGGCAAGGAGAGCATCAATGTGCAGCTGTGCAGCATCCTGGGGTCCCCTAGGACAAGGCTGGCATGGAGAGCACCCCCTGCACCTGCAGCCCTCCTGCTTGGGCAGCCCCTTCTGATGCAGGGGACAGCACTGGGGCTGTGTGTCTGCTGGCAATGGCATAGATGCATTTTGTGCCTCGGGTCCAGTGTCCAGCTCAGTCACGAGCTGGCTCAGCTCTGCAGCCTGCAATTCAAATCTGCCTTTTTGTGTTTCACAGGAACCTCCCCTGGCAGGGACCGTCTCACACTTTGTGCTGGTGCTAAAAGCTGGCCCACAGGGGACGTTGGCTGCCTCTAGAAGTGGCAAAGCATGAGGAGAGCAAGCCTGCGAGCAGCCAGCTGGCAAACACTGCTCAGCCTAGGCCCTGTGCTAAGGGCTGAGCTGCTCCGGCTCCAGAGCTTGGCAGTCTTATGTCACCCCCCAGGAACATCCATGGAGGATGTTAGGGGCAGCTTTTGCAATTGTATTTGGCCAGACCACAAACAGCCAAGGAATTCCAGAGTGAGGGCATCCCATAGCTGAGCCCACATGCAACAGCTGCTGCGTATCAAATAATATGGAATTCATAGATGCACGGAATCCCAGACCGGTTTGGGTTGGAAGGGACCCTAAGGCTCATCCAGTCCCAACCCCCTGCCATGGGCAGGGACACCTTCCACCAGACCAGGTTGCTCCAAGCCCCATCCAACCTGGCCTTGAACACTGCCAGGGATGGGGCAGCCACAGCTTCTCTGGGTACCCTGTGCCAGCGCCTCAGCACCCTCACAGGGAAGAGCTTCTGCCTAAGAGCTCATCTCAATCTCACCTCTGTCAGGTTAAAGCTATTCCCCCTTGTCCTGTCCCTACAGGCCCTTGTCCAAAGCCCCTCTCCAGGTTTATTGTAGGCACTTTAGGCACTGGAAGCTGCTCTAAGGTCTCCCGAGGGCCTTCTCTTCTCCAGACTGAACAACAAATGGTCTGAAGGGTGGATAATCCTGAAATTATTAGCCACACTGTCAGGATGAAAGCACAGAACTTCAACCAATGGAGAAAGGTGGCTTTTCCACACAGTTTAACACAGGGTGAAATAAGAATCCGGTTTTTCTTTGTTATTGGCAATTAAATGAAATTAAATTATTTCAGCAAAAGCCAGATACAATTTAAATTCCAAAGCTTTTATGCACAGCAAACTAGTAGTTGTGTTTCCTCTTTTGTTGCAATCCTGCATCAATGCTTTCTACATGGTGCCTCAATTAGCACCTCTAGCTTCAGCCTTGCAGAAGGGTGTTTTTCAGCTAAGAGATGGCACTATTCAAATCCTGAAGTGAGCCAAGGACACGTCCCAGTGTGTGCTGGCTTTCCCCAGGGGAGCATCTGTTCCCTGACAACAGCCTCATCCAGGCCTCCCTCCTTGGGGAGCAGCCAGGCTCTCCGGGACCCGGCTGCGCAGGGCACCAAGCACACAGCAGTCCTGGAGTCACAGCGCAAGCTTGCTGTTCCCATGGAGTCCCTGCGGTGCTTTTCCAAGGAGCAGCAGCCTTCAGCCTTGCTGGTAACATGGCCAGGGTCTCAGCAGAGCCAGGACAGGACTGCAAGAGCCCATGGACTTCACCAGCACGACAATGGAGGCAATGTGAGAGCCATAGCAGTGCATTCCCCAGCAGCAACAGGGAAGCCTGCCTAATGAGCTAGTTACCTTTTCACCATGTCTCTCTTCATGTATTTCTAAATGCTTTAGAGAAGTTATCACCACCAATATGCCTGTGAGATGGAGGGAAGGAGAGGCACAAAAGCTTCAGGAGCAGCACCAGAGTGGAGGGAAGAGGAGCAGGTATCTCCTCCCATGCCTGGGCAGCAATGAGCCTGCTCACAGATGGTGCCAGACAAGCTCTGCTTATTTCTCCTGCAAGGTGATAAATCCGGGCATTGGTCCTCCTTCACTCTTCCTGCTCTGCCAACAACCCCCTTCAAGCCCTTCTGGAGCAGGGACATGACCGTCTCCACTGCTGCCACCTCCCCTGGACCACATGGACCAAGGGAAGCACTGCCAGTAGTGAACTGTGTGATGGATGGAGGAAGAGGAGAACAGAAATGGGGCCTCCCTAGCACACGGGAATGCTCTGCAGGCAGATGCAGGGCATGACACAGACAGCAATAGCTCTGGGCTGTCTTCCTGGATTTGCAGAATGTGCTGCTGCATGTTATAATTCGGAAAGGGAAAAGGATGGTTAATCACAGGAGAAGCATGTGACAGTGGGATAAGCAAGAGCATCTGTTAGGATGGACATGTGGCAATTAAAAAAACCCACAACCCCAAACCAGGATCATGCTCAACAGATTCCCATCCAAGTCAAACATCCCTATGATTCCAGTCTTGCAGGAGATCCACAGGCATGGGCACACTCCTCAGACCAGGCAGGAAAAGCCTTGTCTGTACACCAAAATGGGACTGCAACACCCTTTCCATCTGGTTCAGAAGAGCTGGAGGCCTACCCAGAAAGAGGGCAGAGAAAGAGCAGCATTCACAGGAGCATCTTATGCCACTCAGATTAAAACCAGGTCCATCAGAGCAGTGTTTGAGACTGAAACCCAATAGATGGAGCCAGATCCTTCACAGTGGTGTGCGCTCCTGAAACCCTCACCCAGATCCAGGCTCCAGCCAAATCTCTGCCGTCCTTCTCAGAACAGGGGCAAGCCATTTGCAGAAGGGCATTCCTAAACATCACCAAGGTCCAGCTCGTGGTTCCTGAACATGCTCAGCTGCTGGCAGTGGAAGCAGATCCCCTGCCTGCATCCTGTCAGTGCTCTGAGCCTATCTGTTCCATCCCCATATCTCCTGCACACACACGTGCCATGAGTGCAACCAGCAAACGTGGGTACACTCTTTCCCAGCTTTCCCCACACTTGGACAGGGAAGGAGCTGCACTGACTACCTAAGAACACCCCCTTCAGCCCAGACGTTCTGGCTTACTAATTTAAAACATAGAATTACAGAATCCCACACTGCTTTGGTTTGGAAAGGACCTTAAGATCATCAAGTTCCAACCTCCTACCCCCTGCCACAGGCAGGAACACCTCGCCCTAGACCATTGTCACCCAAGGCTCTGTCCAACCTGGCCTTGAACACTGCCAGGGATGGGGCATTTACCACTTCTTTGGGCAATCTGTGCCAGTGCCTCACCACCTGCCCAGTAAAGGACTTCTTCCTTATATCTAACCTGAACTTCCACTGCTTAAGCTTAAGCCCAACACCCCTTGTCCTATCGCTGCAGTCCCTGACAGAGTTCCTCTTCAGCATCCTTGTAGGCCTCCTTCATATACTGGAAGGCTGCTATGAGGTCTAAACATCACTAGGTTTCAGAGTTAACACTCCGTCATCCTTGAACCAGAAGTGAACTGTATGGGTCACTTTCACCCCAGAGATTCTCTTGCACCTATTTAAAGTATTACATTCCAGTGTTTGCAATTAGAACCCTGCTATTGCTGGTGAAGACCTCTGGGGCACAGAAGGCAGCTTGCCTCTGCCAAGCAATGGCCAAGCCCCATGGGGGAGGCAGGAAGGGCCCTCTCCAAGCACAGCCAGGAGCAAGAGCAGTTCAGTGAGCACTCACCTCCCGGCAGAAGGTCACAATGTTTTCCCACAGGGCTTTGGCCTCCCCCTCATCCGTCTGCCTCCTCTTCTCCACGTGCATGCTCTCCCGCCTCTTGAGGGGCTTGAGGCCCTTGCGCTGGGCCACGTACTGCTGCGGGGTATGGCAGGCCACACAGTGCTTGGCCTTCAGCTCATTGAGCAAGGTGCAGGCGGGGCAAGCCCACTGGCCCGGCCTCTCCTGTCCGGAGGGCAGCTGGGACGGGAAGAGACGGGCGACCTTGCGTGCGGACGGGGCCCTGCCACCACAGGACGAGGAGCAGCAGCCGCCTTTGTCGCCACTGCCGCAGTCAGGGCAGCGTGGGGACGGCTCGCCCGATGTGCCATGCTCCTGGAAGCCATGCAGCTTGGAGGAGCCACAGGCTTTGCACTTCTGGGCCACAGTGGGGTTCTTGAGGGTGCACTTGGAACAGGACCACGTGGTGAAGTCTGGGCTGGAGGGGCTGCACGGGGTAAACCTCACCGAGTCCCCTGCCAGATTGATGGTGTCGCTGCCCTTCTGTGCGCTGCAAGCCTCACATTTACCCGCCCCAGCAGAGTTAAGCAGAGAGCAGGAGCTGCACTTCCAATGGGAAGGACTGACCTCCATCTCCTCCTCCAGCACGCCCAGCCGCTTGTTGGACAGCAGATCCTGGAAGCGGGCAGCAGGGGCAGCTCTGACCTGACCCTGGGGGGAGCCCTTCTGCCCCGCTGCACCCTGAGCCACGGGCTGCGGTGCTTCGGCACCCGGCATCTGCAGGTGGGGGGGTACCTCCCGGCGGCTCCGCGGGACGGGATTGTTCTGCAGCCCTGGGGAGAAGGGACCGAAGGCCGGTACCTTCTGGCCCTCTTGTTCCATAGCCACTGGGCCCTGGGTGGCCACGGCATCACTGTCGGAGATCTCTGCAGGGACTAAAGGCTGCGGGGTAGAGGGGGCCATGTGAAACCCAGCAGGGGTGATGACTTCAGGGACGACCAGCGCCTCTGGGGGGATCTTGGGCAGGGAGAGCTTGCGTGGGCCGCCACAGGCAGAGCAGGAGTTGGCCACCGGTGTGTTGTGCAGAGTGCAGCGCTGGCAAGCCCAGCCACTCTCCAGCTCCGCTTCATCAGGGCTCTTCCCCTCCAAGCCCTCGCTGCTGCTTTCTGCCTTGGCAGCCTCCTCCTTGGACATGCCCTTGGGCTCCACAAGCACGGTGGGCTTGGGCAAGATGCCATTGATGACGGGCAAAGGGGTGCCACTGGGTCCTGGCTCTGGGGTGAAGCCACATACCTCACAGGTTTCCTTGCCCAGGAAGTTCCTGAAGGTGCAGCGGGCACAAGCCCATTTCTGCTCCTCCACACTGAGGCGCAGGATGTGGTTGAGGTCGGGCTTCTGGCGGGGGGCTTCGCATATGGAGCACTGCCGCTGGCCAACGGGGTTCAGAAAGGTGCAGCGGGTGCAGGACCACTCGCGGACAGCAGCCATGGAGCCGGGAGAGTGGGAATGGCTGCAAAAGAGAAGACAACAGAGTGAGGCCAAGGCCACCCTGACTGCAGGGGTACCACATACGTCCTGGGCTGGCACAGTCAGAATCTTGCTTCCAGAAAGGGGACAGCCATCAGTCCAGTTACTGCTCTCCGGGTGCTTGTTCCTCTGGCACTGACAAACCATTTTTCCACACGCATGGAAACACATTGGCTTCCACTCAAAACACTTCAGGAAGGGCACAAGAAAAAGCCTCACAACTTTACTGGCCCCGCTCCCATGTCAAGATGCATCTTGGTGAGCAAGCACCCTGCCTCTGCACCCAACCTCAACATCTGGTACATCTGTGCTTGCTTGCAACTCCCTGGGGGAGGTGACACCATGCTGTGCCCACCTGCTGTTCCGAGGGCAAATTCGTTCCCCCTTTGGTGTCACTCCAGTTTCACTTTCTGTTCCTGTCTCTCTTCTCCCCTTTTGGCTGGCCACCACAGGCACACTGCTTACCTACACTGGGATAACTGCGTTATCCCATACCAGACACCACCAAGCAAGGAAATGCAGGTTTGCGGTGTACAGTGGTGCCTTCACCCAGCTATAGGCTCTGGGGCCAGAAGCCTGACCTGGCCAGTCTGCAGTACCTTCTGCGCTGGAGCCAAGGTGGATCGTGGTGCACCAGTGCTGGGACACATCCCCTGCAGGTTCTGAGCTCAGGGGCACTGTGGCCCAGCTCCAGATCCTGCCCTGCTTACCTGGGAAGCGCAGAAGTAACACCATCAGCACCAACCCTTGGTTTCAACCTCCAGTGATGCTCAGAGACACCTGAAACCCTAATGGGGAATGGCTCCCACGCACATTGTGCCAGGGCAAAAGGTCCTCACAATATTTTCTAGGCAGGTTCAATGTTCAGAAAGAGCCATGCAGCAGCAGCAGCAGCAGCAGCTCTGCAGCCCACAGCAACCTCAGGGCTTGCAGGAAGCAGCTCTCTTTCCCCTCAGCACTCCTGATACTTTCAGGAAGGTGAAGCCATGCTCACACATATGCTGATGAGCTGCAGAAGGAATCCCAGCCCTGCCTGGTGCCCTTTGTTCCCTACTCAGGGGCAGTTCCTGGAGCTTTAAGCAGAGGTGGGGCTGAAACAGCTTTCTGCTTCCTCCTCCTTCAAACAAGGGCAAACCAGTTCTCCTTGAGGTAGCTGTGCAGCACAAGCCTGGAGCGATTCTGCTGTGCACTCCTGCTCCCAGATAATGCAGCCAAGTCTAAAGTCTTAACCATGAATCCAAGCTCCAGCCCAGCTGCACCTCTGCAGCTGAGCCAGTCCCTATCCAACCCCTTCCATACTGCCCTGTTTGTCCAAGATCCTGGACAGAGACAGCTCTGCAAGAGAAGCCTCCAAGTCCTCCCCATGCCCTCAGCTCTTCTTAGGAACAGCAAAATCAGGCAAGCCAGACCAAGGAACAAGCAGCCTAAATCATGGGAGCTGCACCACAGTGGGCTCAGCACTCTTCCTGCTCTAGCAATGACCTTGTTCAACCCTGACACTGGCTGGAACAAAGAAGGGAAAGATGTTTAATGGCACAGAGGAAAAAATCTGAGACGCCAGTGTGGAGGGATCCAGGTTCTGGCTGCTCTCCAGAATCCCAAGCACAGCACCTGTACAACCAGCTTCCCAAGGCACTGAGCAGCCCGCATTGCACCAGTGGGGTCCTGAGGGGACACAGGCTGCAGCAAGAGCCACCCCAGGGAGGAGGAGGGTGGCCCTCCCCTTGGCTGGGTACATGAGAAACTCCCCTAGGAATACTTCAGCAGCAGCAACCCAACCACATTTCCAGACGGTGCTCCACAGCCATAGGAAGAGCAGCTCCCCCTCAGCAAGAGATCAGATCCAGCCTTCAGCTCCCTTCTTAAATCAACCATTTCTCTAAATAAAGCCTGAACTCCAGAAATCCATTTTATTGCAAGAGAGAGCTTGAAAATTCCTTCTGCTTCATGCACCATGACTTCATAGTCTGAACTTTACAAGGTATTTCTTTACTGGAGTTATTTAAGGCATCTCTCCCAGCTAAGAGAAATATAAACATTGATTTTTCTGCCTGAAGGCCTCCAGCTGTGGAGCTGCACATCCTCTCCCTCCGGCAGCACCATGCCGGGTTGGAAAGAAGAGTTCACTCCTCAAGCAGAGAGAGGGAAGGAGCTGCCAGCCCAGCCCCAGCAGAGGCAGGGAAGCAAATAGGGCCATGCAGGGCACCGTGATTCTGTCACATCCATTTGTTTTACTGGCTGAGGTTCATCAAACTACAGGCATCAGCAAAAGGCAAGCAAAGGCTGTCAGCAACCTGTGCCATGTCTGTCCTGCAGTGTCACCCACTGTACACTGGCTCCTAAAAATCCAACCCTGCATGTAGATGCTGCATTGCTCACTGCGGATCACCAACCTTTGCACACTCAGGGACCTACCCAGGTGGCCAAGGCTTCTGGCCATGCAACCACAGAATCATGGAAAGAAATCACCTTGTCCCTTCCCATAGCAAAAGAGAAAGGAAAAACCAGGGTAAATAAAGACAGAGGTACCACATGATGGTGGGGTGATCTGCATCACCAGATCTGCTTGATGAAGCACCAGCCATGAGCTGTGGGCTTGGGGAGGCAGCACCTTCATTCGGCTGGGCAGGAGATCCAAGCTGAAGGTGGAAGCCAGGACACCACAATGCTCTCTCCTCCAAGCTGTGATGCTCCCTGGAAGCACTGTCCCTCTCCTCGTTCCCTCCTCTCTCGCATGCCACAGGAGCTCCAGTCCCCCAGACAGGCCATCAGCTCTTCCCTCAAGGGTAGGAAGAGTTGATGTGTCTCTTCTTGCAGCAGCAGCAGGGCCACCAGTGTGGCAAGCTCTGACAGGAGATATCCCTGCCTGCTTCTTCCAGGCACCATGTACTGGTGCCCAGCAGCCATGCAGCTCTCCCTGGAAGCTAGTGGGAGATGCACAGAAATAGGAGAGGACATGCAACACGCATCTTCATTTGTCCTCCATGAGCCACCAGCTCCCCAGCTAGGACTGATGATAATTCAAGTCCCTGCCTGGAGCACCAGGCTTAGTTTAAGGGTCCAAAGACCACAGAGGGCAGAAGGCTGGAACCTGCCCTTACACAGTACAACCCACACCAGCACATGGTGGATCACAGCAGTAGCTCCCATTCAAAAAATTAAGTGGATGAAGGAGAAACCCATCTGCAGCCTGCCCAAGCCTGTACTTCTCCCTACAAAGCCTGGCTGGCTCCTTTCCTGGCAGGCAAGGAGCCTGCGTGAGGAAACACAGTTGTCTCCAGCACCTATTCACCAGCCCCATCTGCTGCATGTTAACACACATGCTCACCAGCCCCACAAAACTCAACTGAGATAAACATCGCCTGCCAGCTTCCCAGGCACATGTGTAGGAGAGGACACAATGACCTGGCAAAGTCACCCACCCATGAGACATCACTTCTTGGGAAGGGGACACTTTACAGGGATAATGCAGGCTCCTGGCAGCCTGGGACCTGGCAGAGGCTCTTTTTGGGTGCATACAGCAAGGAAGTGGAAACAGCCAAAAGCCCCACACGTCAAGCGGCACAGACAGGGGTGGCCCCACATGGCCACGCTTCCCACCACAGCAGCTCTACTCAACTAAGACACGGTGTACATCAGCTGGCAGGAGGCAGTACCATGTTGGCAGGACTGCATCTACCTTGGCAATCACAACAGTGTAATTATAACACTTAAAAAGTACTATAGAAGGTACTCAACCAAGTAGACAGCTTTCAGCATGCTGAACCACACTGCTTGCTGAGTTAGGAGAGCCACAGGGAGCCCACTGCTGAGGTGACAGCATCTGGAGAGGACTGCTGGCAGGCAGCCTGTGCAGGCAGGACCTGGCAGCAGAGCTACCCAGAAGACATGTGGCTTTTTCCCTCAGGACACCACTTCCAAGTGCGCAGAGGTGGCAGGGGAAGGACGTCACTAGGAGGGAATGGAGTGTTACTGTGGGGACATCACCAGCCCTTTGCTTCCTGCTGATGTGCAGGAACTTCTAACCAAAGTGGGGTAGAATTGTCAGGACAAGATAAGGAAGGGATTAAGAAGACACCAAGTGGTGACCTTCCAAACCCACCTCAGGACTCGTCCTAGGGCTCTGCTGAGCGATGAAGTCAAGAGTCTCTGCTGAGCTCACGTCTCCTGGTGCTATAGGGCCCTGGCTCTCGTACAGCCTTCGGACAAGTCAGGGGGGCTCCACCACCTTTGGGTGTCATCTGGGCTTTTCTGGACCCTCAGCGGAGCAGGATAAGACAGGAAGGAACAGGGCAGGGTGCGGGGCCAGGAAGTGTCCAAAAACCTGCAGCTTGCTTCTTTCCTGCTGGCAGGGAGCTGGTGGTGAGCCAAGATGGTGTGATCTGCATCTCCAGGGCAAGAGGTGGCAACCAGCCCTGGACAGGAGCACCTTGATGGAGACTGCCAGAGAGAATGGCTTGAGGTGACCTGAGCACTGGAGCAAGAGATCCCAGGGCTCCACTGCAGAGCACACACTGATGACAGGATGCTAGGAACTTGTACCAATCACACACAGCAACAGAATCAGGCTGCTTCTTTAAATAGAACTTCTCCAGAAGAGTTAAAGCCTTAAAACTTCCTGCTTCAGTTCTCTCCCACAGTAAATAAACACATAAATAAAAATCAATTGTTCTAGTCAGTACCATACAAACCCTGAGCAACCTGAGACACAACACGCTGTAACAAAAGCCTCCTTTGACAAAGACAAGAAAAAGCACTAGAACTTTAGAGGGGAAAAAGAAGAAACACCAAAAACCCCTAACAAAACTCTGCTTCAATTGTCTGTGAGCTGTGAAACGCTTCCCCTCCTCCCCATCCAGCTGTTTGCTCTCTATCTTTCAACAGCACAGGTGCCTTGACCTAAGAGGGCTCAGTATCATATCCCACGTGGACCTACCACATCTCCAGCGCCAGCTGGAGCAGAAGAACCCAGTGGCAGGGCAAGGAGGGGGTGCAGGTCAGGAACTACACAGCATTGCTCTGGCAGTTGAACTGTCAGAAGGGCACAGTTGGGATCAGGGCCTCCACGTCATGAAGCCTGGGCGAGCAGATGCTGTTGGGTGAGCTGACTCACTCCTGCAGAGCCAGGCAAGGGCTGGTAGGCTGGACCGGGGGAAGGTTGCAGCACAACAACACAAAAACACTTGGAACAGGGACTTTCCACATCTCACAGATTTCTATAGGAGCATCAGTGGAGGAAAACAGGCTCTGATTCACACTTCTAACCCTTTGAGGCTATAGAAGTGTCACCAGCTCAGTGCGAGCATCATACAAACAGGGCAGGTTGCGTAAGTATTTCCAAATCCTGCCTCTCCCACTCATCCAAAGCGAGGCAAGAAAATAAACCAGGCTTCAATACCAGTGACCTTCCCCCAAGCTCACAGAGGCACAGGCAAAAATAAAGCATCAGAAGAAGCATGTCCCTTTGGCCTCTGCTCTCACTTTGCACCAGCACAGACCTCAGGGTCAGAAGGGACCTTGGAGGGGTCTCCAGTCCAGAGATCCTCCAAGCAGCACCTCTGAGATCACAGCAAATTGTTCACGTTTATACACTCTGGTCCTGAAAACCTCCAAGCATGGAGACTACACAACCTCTCTGGGCAGCAAACTCCAGTAACTGGTGTCCTTGGGCCAAACATGCTTCTCCTGATCCTCTCCTGTTTCATCCTACGCTGCCCCTCCTGCCACACACTGCTGTGAAGAGCCAGCCTCTGTCTTCTGGATGATGTTTCATAGAATCATACAGAATAGTTTTGGTAGGAAGGGACATTAAAGTTCACCCAATTCCAACCCCCTGCTACGGGCAGGGACACCTTCCACCAGACCAGGTTGCTCCAAGCCCCATCCAACCTGGCCTTGAACACTGCCAGGGATGGGGCAGCCACAGCTTCTCTGGGCACCCTGTGCCAGCACTTCACTATTTCAATATCCAGTGTCACATTCCTGTGTTCCAGTGTCTTACCAAAAGACAAAGCATAGAGCTTTATCCTTTCTACCCTACACCTGCCCCACCTGAGTTTAAGTGGATGAGCTTTTTTTCCAGCTAGTGTCCATCATAAACCAACCCATTTCTGGGGAAAAGCACAACAGTTAAATCATAACAGTTCTGTGTTACAGTGAGTGATGTGAAGCACAGGATAGGGAAAGAATGCTATTAACGGAATATCTTGATAGAAGTATAAATCCACACCTAACACGATAAGGCTGTGCTGGCTGTGTTACCACTGTGCAGTGGAGCATCAGTCCTGGCAGGCTGTCTGTGTGCAGGGAACTCTTCCATCTGAAGGAGCCAACAGCCTGAAAACATCACAGCACTATTTGGACAGGGGCTCTCATGGAGCTGGGGCTGCTTCATATACTGTTGTACTGCAGCAACACCCTCATCTTACCTGAGAGTAGACAAATACAGTAGCTGTAAAGATAACCCAGGACTTCCTTCTTGCTTCAGTATCAATCATTTCACTGTGCCTTGTGTTAGCCCAGAATCCACTGCATTTGGTTTTCTTCAGCAAATTCTCTTTCTTCTTATATTTTCTAAATATTCTGATGTTTTCAAATAAAGGCAACAGTCGATCACATAAAGAATGTGAGAATTCATGCACAGTCTAATGAACTGTGAGCATCTTAAACTGTGCTACACAGGGAGCTCAATGATTTTGTTGTACAAACTACAAACTGTTGCTATAAGCTCACAGCTGCCCTGTGCCCATGTGTTAACAAATGTAATGTATGGAAAGGGATAGTTCCTTAACCTACATCATATTTTTCTTTCCCATTTCCCATTTTGCAGTCATGAATGTGCTCATTTTCTCAAGATCAATAGACCACACAGTGATTTATTTGCTCTAGGAGCTATAAAACAAAGGCTTATTACCAAAAACTTCAGAACTCATGTACAAAACCATTTTTATAGTTGTAAGGTCTCAGTTGCCATTATAAAGTCAGAGTTACCAAAGGAGGAATTTTATGAAGATACATTGTTTTCTGCAAGTAATTACAAGAAAATTTGGCCATGAGCATTGCTCAACATCTTCTAGTTTTCCTACCAAGTGCTGCTCTCCACACTACTTTACTAGTACTTGTGCAGGACTACACTACACAACACAAGGATGCAGGATGACTTGTTCCATAAATGGGTGTTTTCCTTAAAGGAGAGATTGGTGATTAAAAGTGGGGTACAGTGGTAAGAGCCCATTGTCAGTATGAAATGCAGCAGCCCCCTTGATGCTGCTTCTTGAGAGAGAACAGCACTGGTAGCAAGAGAAACAGCAAAGAACAATCAGCAAGGGACATGGAGAGTCTATAGAATCACAGAATGGTTTGTATTGGAAGGGACCTTAAAGCTCATCCAGTTCCAACCCCGGCCATGGGCAGGGACACCTTCCACTAGAGCAGGTTGCTCCAATCCCGTCCACCCTGGCCTTGAACACTGCCAGGGATGGGGCAGCCACAGCTTCTCCGGGGAACCTGTGCCAGCGCCTCAGCACCCTCACAGGGAAGAACTTCCTATGTCTAATCCAAATCTCCCCCCTGGCAGGTTAAAGCCATTTCCCCTTGCTCTGTAACTACAGGCCTTTGTCAAAATCTGACCTCTCCAGATTTCTCGTAGGCTCCTTAAGGAGAAATGTGCCACTGCTATTTATACACTGGAATTAATCCCCCACGTTGCAGAACCGAATGGAGAAGGTCCCGAGGGCCGGGAGCACCTCCCGCAGCCCCGGGCCCGGCGATGCGCGGCGGGGCCGGCAGGGGGCAGCGGCGGCCCGGCCCA
>JANRGW010034672.1:0-10325 GCA_024733675.1 Psilopsiagon aymara
GAATGGGTTGCCCAGGGAAGTTGTGAATGCTCCATCGCTGGCAGTGTTCAAGGCCAGGTTGGACATAGCCTTGGATGGCAGAGTTTTGTGTGAGGTGTCCCTGCCCATGGCAGTGGGGTTGAAACTAAATGATCTTAAGGTCCTTTCCAACCCTAACTATTCTATGATTCTATGATTCTGTGACTCTAAGTAACCTCTGTGTGGCCTTGAATGGATGTGCCCACTGATGGGCATTTGAGTTCATGGAGAAAATAAGGCACATTTTGTTACACCACAGCTCATTGGATAAGCTCAGGGAGGCTCAGGCTCAGCAATCAGCCAAAGAGCTGTGTTAGGGAAGTGTGTAGCAATGCAAGACATTGATTTTTTCGTTCACACCTGCATGGGAATAGTCTGAACTTTAACAGTTGTTACAGGGAGCGCAGACAAGTGTCATTTCAGTGACGGAAGCACTTCATGTGCTCTTGAATATCAGCTACCACCTGGTGTGAGACTTGATCAAAGACCTCTGAAAACAACTAAATTATTTGAACTGAGTCTTACAGTGTAGGATGCTGACTAAAACAGTTATACAGTGTAGTTCCTTGTCGTACCCTCCTTAGCTAAAGCTGCTGTGCATTGCCATCTGTGTCACTAGCATTATATAATTTTTTTTTTATTATTATACTCTCAGCACTATATCTCAAGAGATGACATTAATAACATTAGAGAAAGTCAACATGTATATCCTCAAATGCTTTCAAGTAATCAGTACAACATCATACTCACTAACAGACATAAAGCAAGCAGAAAAGTACTTGGAAACAGAAGTCTCTGAAACATGGTGTGACCAAGAAATAGAAATCGTCTGGGATAATTTCCATATGCTTTACAAAAAAAAAAAAATACCATGAGGGATTTGGATGAGATGCTAAGGGATGCGTGATCTTCTTACTCTGAATAGTTATATCTTTGCATTACACAACTGAGAAGCTGCAACAGATAGTTGTGAATGGATGTAAGGGAAAGTCAGCCACAATTACTTGCCTGATTTAGCAGCTGTGCTTTTTGAAGAGGAATATTCAAGAGTTGATGGGTATGTCACACCTTTTCTTGGCTTGCCCTCTTAAAGAAAACCACAACAATTAGAAAGCATCACAAAATAGTCTAAGTTTTCCTGCAATAAAATTCTCATCTAACATATATGTTCAGAATCAGACCTCACTTCTTTACTGCTCAACTAACTTCTCTTTCTGACAGCAGAATCTTGAAACCATGTCTCTAAAAATGCCAGTGCCTAAATCCAGCATCATGAAAAAAAACGTTAGAAAGCATGAAAACAGTCCTGGGAAGGATTTGAAGAGGTCGGTCAGTTTATTCCTTTGCTCTCAAATGGTGTTAAGCATAAAGAGGCCATTCCTGAAGGGCATCTGTGTAACCTGTACTTAAGCCCATAGCTTCCCTAGGCAACCTTTTCCAGAGCCCAACTATACAGTTGACTTTAGAAAGCATGTTTGATGTGGGATTCATTTAATCACGCACACAGCATTCTTCTCTGACTTGACTTTTGCAAGATGCCATTTCTGGCAATAGTCTTTAGCAGTTATAACAGTAAGAGAAGGCTGTGCTTGTGTGTGGGAACATATGGTACCTATATTTATATCTAAAATAAGGGTCCTGTCTTAAAACAATGAGGCACGTTTCCCAGTTAAGCTTTAAACCAAAAATCTTTTTAGTGCTGCAGCAGATGCCATCT
Organism: Psilopsiagon aymara; assembly: GCA_024733675.1. Lineage (NCBI taxonomy): Eukaryota > Metazoa > Chordata > Aves > Psittaciformes > Psittacidae > Psilopsiagon > Psilopsiagon aymara. The sequence goes on from JANRGW010034672.1 coordinate 1,736, forward strand.
CTATTGGTACATGTAGACTTTTCATCTCTTGGGGCAGTTTTTATATTCCCACGTATGACTGAATGAAAAGTGTTGCAGTTTCGGGAAGACAGCTCTGGACTCTAGGAATTGGTAAATGTAGGATTTCCAGACTGTGGTGACTGTCTCTACAAGATGCTGTGCTGTGTCATGCATCTGGACCACCTCAGATGAGACCTACCTCCGCCTCCTGCAAAACCCAAGTTGTGACAGTGATGCTAGGTTTGCTTTCCTTTATTCCCTTGTTTACTTGGTGGATTCTTTGGGAAGATGCATATAGCAGAGGCAATGATGTAAAGAACTGTTCCATTTCTCATTTGCAGCGGTATAAAATGAGAGCAGCTCCACTGAAGTCAATACAGATTCACCAAAGACCAGAGTAGGCCAGTTATCATGGAAGGACAAGCTGGAAAGTGCTTCCTTCTTGCTGTTAGGCCTCTCTCAGAAGCTGGCTTAAGTGAAGGGCAGCAGGTTTTCACATCCACTTTTCCTGTAGCTAAAGCTGGGATCAGGAGCCCAGCAGCACTAGGGAGCTCTTCTGCCAGTTTGGTAGAAACATGGAAAAGGTATAGGATTGCAGATGATTTCTAAATGCATTTATTCCCAACAGAGGCAGAGTTGTCAGGTATGAGTGGTTGATACATGGATGCAGCACTAGCACAATAATCTGGTCTTTATTTGAAATATTTCTGTGCTAATCTGATTTCTAATGCAAACCTGAAGCCCACTGCTGTGCAAATAAGCTAACTAGTGTGGGGAGGCTGGCTGTTCCTGGACCCTGGGGTTTTGGTCAACAGCAGCTTGCGTTCCATCTGTGACCATGAGTAGGTCTGAGGCCAGGCCTAAATGTGGCCCTGCTCTCTGGGGCAATGGTAATATATCTTTTTCACTGTCTGGAAGAAGTTACAGCTAGGTTGGAGTCTGCTTTATGTACTTAAAAATGGATTTACATGTGGGCTGAAAACCTCAACTTCTGGCCATTGAAGTACAAGCAATGGGGTGGTAGCTGCTCACCACCAAGCTTATTTGTGACTAGCACACTCAGACTCTATTTTCTTAAACCACTAGCTGCAAAACTCCTACTGAAGTGAATGGAGTCATTCAACTGAGCGCCAAGGCATTTTAGGGCTTGAAAGTGAATAGCATGGCATTTGCATACCTCCTGGTGTGCTGGCTGCTTTAATCCCAGAGGACAGACCTTCTTCCCCACCACCCCTAAATCACGCCACTTCTTCCCCGGAGGATTCCTCTTCTGTGTTCTTTTGTGTGGATGCTCATTCACAATTTAAACATCACAAACTCTTGGAGACAATATTCTAGCTAGTAATAAACTCTTGGCACATTACCAGGGTGCACTATCGCATACAAGTCTGGCCTCTTCAAAAGGAATTTGGCTGGAAAATAGGGACCTCAGCTCAAGCTCTAAAGCTGTCCTGAAAATAATACCTTAGGTAATTTGTGTTTTTACTGGGGAATGCTTTAAGCAGCTCTGCCTTTTTATGACTAATAATTGTAAAATTGTAAAAATCCCCCAAACAACCCAAACCCCACTCATCTCTTTTTGTGAGTGAGATCTATCTGCATTCAGCCTCAGGCTGCTGAGATGAATGACACAGTCTTCCTGGTGTTGTAGTCTTTTAAATTTCCCACTAAAATTCTAGGATCCCTACATTTTCAGTAGGTATATCGAGAGTATTCTTCCTATTTGTATATGAAATGTGATATTATATATGTTATGTGATGTATTATGTTAAATTTCTGCTTGAGCTACTTTATAAACTAGGTAGTACCACTGACATCAGTGAGAGCACTCAGCATGTGTTAAATTAAACGCATGAGGGACAAATCTCATCATGCCTACACATATCCGGATTTCTTATCACCTCCTCTTACATGTGCTTGTAACTTTCTCTTGTATCTTCTTATGCAGTGTCTCATTAACTAAGAATAAAGATTTGTTACTATAAATCAAAAATTCCTACAGTTTTGTGGGATAACAACTGAGCAGCTGCTGAGGTAAAAAAATCTCATTTCCCATTTATGTACCAGAATTACCCATTTATGTACCAGAATTACAATGTGCTGTTTGTCAGGAAAAACCAGCAACAAGTACAAGCAGCAATTCAGCTACTCCAGGAAATTCCTACTTATCCAAAATAAATCCTCCTCATAATATGGTGTACCCATAGCAGAATGCTGTAAAAAATGCATTTGAGTATGTTAATGTAAACTCCAGATGACAGGTCCGTTTTCGTCAGTTTATGAGACCTCCTTTGCTGTCCACACATTTTCACATGAAAAGAACATTTCTTGAAGTGGCTGTACAGTTGCTCGAAGTGTTGATTTTTCCAGGAATTATGTAGTTAGCTAATATCAATTGGTCATACCTGTCCTAAACTTAAGTATAGACTGACAAGAACTGAGATTCTGCATGGATGCAGCAGGAAGTTAGGTTTAGAAATTGTATGTAAAACAGTGTAAATGAGACCCTTCTTTCACACAGGTAGAATTAGTGCAGGTAGGTTGAAGATAATATAAAGCTGGTGCAAAAAAAATCTGTGAATTTTGTCAGTGAATACAAGTAAGCTGCTGTATATAATATGGGGGGAAGAAATGAATGAACACTAACTTAAAATGGGTTTCCCTGCGATGATATCAAAACTGTTTGGCTAACAGAGATGGGGAGAATTAGTAACATGCTTGGGATGCACCAATCAAATTAATTAAGACAGGTTTGCATAGACACAGTATGGCTATATGTGACTTGAGATGGGTGACAAAAACCAAAGGTCACTTCAGAAAGTGGGAAATCAAGTGCAGGCAGAGGATGCTCCAAATGGCCAAAGGCCCTTTAGTTCCCTTACCAGCAGTACTTACCAGGGTGGAAAGAGAGTGAAGACCTTCCTGTCAGTACCAAGGCTCTGATTTTATGCATCGAGAGCAGGAATAAAGATGCCTTCAGACTGCCTGTAACCCCTGCAGTGGGCTCAGACCTACACTGGGCTGAACCAAGCACACTGCTGGCAGGGTATATGTTTCTCGGCAGGCTATATAGGACGCTCATAATAAAAACTGTCTCAAATGTGTTACTGATGTTACAGCTAGTTGGGGTGGGCCTGTGGTGACTAAACAGGTCTCTAAAGAAGGCTGCTGCCCCCTCTGCCTGCTGTTGCCTGGCTGGTTGGGCAGTGGGGAGCAGCTGGGGAGGGCAGGCAGCCCTGGTGCTCCACCATGGTACCTGACACAAGGAAGGACTCCCTCCAGCGTGGCAGGGACAGGGACCGGACCCCATTGGAGAAGCTCCCTCGGTAACCGGAGTGGCCAGCAACTTTCTGGACAAGGATCTTCCCGCCTGCATTGTCGATTATACCACTGCAATGGGAAAACATGGTGTCTGAAGGCAGAAATTCCCCCCAAAAACCTTAGAAACTGTTCAACAAAGCAAGAGGTATGAGACATTCACTTTTACCTTTGAACCAGGGGCTGTAGTGGAGCTGTGACACTACTACTAAGTCTGCTGCTAAGGAATATCTGTACTTCTTCCACACAGAGAAGAGCAGTTTGTTACAAAGTGCTGTCATGATGTGTTTGCTCTCCTCATTGATCTACTGGTCCTGTGTTTAAGGTTGACCTAGTTGCACACAAGAACAAGCTACTGCCTTCATTAAAATTCCTGCAAGCTTGATTGAATGACTGAAGGTACAAGGAGAAGTACTCAGAGGAGTTTTGGGGCCAACAACATGATGACAGAAATGCAAATCTGAGGCAAACCTCCCGTTTGTTTGGCTTTTTCTTTTGTAAAAAAATTAACATTTTATTTAAGTTCCACTATATATTACCTGCAGTAAACTCAGTCTGGTTCTGATGTCAGCCTGGAGTAAACTGAATACAATATTGCTGGAAGCTGTAGAAAACCTGGCAGGTTCCATGTGTGAAGCACATTAAATGGTGCTTGACATATGACATAAAAAGCATTTCAAACAGTAAACCTTCAGCGCATACAACCTGCCGCAGCATCATTAGTAGAGCAGGCAAACCAAGAAGTGCCTGTGTCATGAAAAGGGCAGTAGGATTGGGAGGAAAATAAATACTGGGCAGCAAACAATGGTGAAGGATATGTTAGAGCTGTAGCTTTCTCTGATGATTACAAGAAACTGCTGGTAATAGAACTGTAAGGAAAGGAAATTTACTGTCTGCAGAAATGCAGCATATAAGTTAAACCCACCCAAACCCAGGTGGCAAACAAGGAAACTGGAAACCCTCACTGCAACAATACAGACAGCCAGCATTTGAGCTAAGGGGGAAATTTCAGTCTCTATCAGTATTTTATAGTTCCCATCTGGGACAAGCTCTGTATGCAGACACAAACAAGTTCCATTGTGCACTAGTATCAGTAGGAAGGATCTGTGGTTTGAAAGCCAGTCACCTAGCAGTCATCCACTAGCAAAGGGCTGAGCGGGCAGAGCTGACGCCAGGAGGTGCCAGTCCTAAGCACGCAGGCGTGCCAGCCTGCACACTGCACAGTGCAGATGTAAGGTACAAAGTCCCAAAGTATTCAGCTGTGATCCCAGCTATTTCACAGAACTGGAAGCACTGCAGTAGCTCAAATAACTGTGTGTGAAGTCATGTTGTCAATCAAGCTTTGTAAATTCTTACTGCATTTTCAGCTGAATGCATCCTGCCCCTGCATCCTGCCTACAGTTATGGTGTGTTTTGGTGGTGAAGTTATTCTCCATTACAATTTTATGCACATTTTTGTATGGATAATCAAACTCAGCAAAATTTGCACCATAAAATTAGTGTTATAAATTTGCTCCAGTGACTTTTGTGTCACAGGACTTGATGTCAAGGACAGTTAAATTCAAATCTGGAGAACCAAAACCAATTCCAAAATTACGAGAGTTGATGTATTCATCCCTGGTGATATGACTATTTTTTCTGAAGCTTTATTAGTAGCAGCAGCATCTCTATCCTATCTTCTGCTTGAGTAATAACAGTAGAATAGCAATTTGCTATGCATGAATGAGAGATCTGCAGCTCTCAAGACACTTCTCCAAAGACTGAGAAGCGTGTTCAAACATGACTGATTTTGAACAGGGATACAGGATTGTACACGATTGACAGCACTTTTTAAGATTGGATCCCTTGCATCACACATGGTCTTTCTCACAGGTTTTTTACTAGAAGAGCTGACTGCAATCAAACCTACAAGGCAGTAGGAACTTTAAAGGGTTTGAAAAGCTTTGAACTCCCTACACTGAAATGACAGGTTTTTCTGAGCCCCTTGCTCATTTATATGCACTTACCTGTGAATTGCAGCATTGCACACACTGGAAAAGGAAGCATAAATGTCTGTCCCATAAACACGGTATTTTACATCTTGACATCCAGGAGGGCATTTTGCAATGAATTCTGGATTGATTATCTTCCCCGCCTTGACATCACAATCGATCTGGGGCACATCTGTGAGGACAAAATCTTCGTAAGGTCAGACTGATTGGTTTCATAGCTGAGTGATCTTGTCATGAAACGATGAGTAACCGAGTGTAAGGGATGCGCTCCTCTTATACCCTTGTATCAACGGTTTTGGGTTGCAAGACATGTCCATGTGTTCTGCATCTCTAAAATAACACATAATGCCCCCAATACCGAGGGATTTGGCTCTAATTAAGGATGGAATAAAGCAGCCTCGGGCTATTTCTAACCTTCAGTGTTTGCTTCTTTGAAGGAAATATCCTTTATGACACTTTGCTGGAAAGAGAAAGAAATGTAGTCACTTAGGCCATGGTTCACATGTGGGAAGGGGGCTTTAGGGCAAGGGCTGGCTGTGAGTCAGGACAGGGAAGGACGGAGCACACATGAGGCATGATGCTTCCCAAACCTCACGTTGTGCTCATGTAGCTCTGTTCTATCTGTAATGCCAGGCTGCAGCCACAGCCCATCATCTTGACTTGATTTTTAAAAGCATTTGCTGGGTACAATTTACCCTGAACAAGGGGTTAAAGCATGATTTCGTAACCTCATAGTGTGCTGTTTTGTCAATTAGATGAGTAAAATAATCTGTGGACAGAGATGTTTTTACAGTGATGCTTTTACAGCATTAGAACTGAAAGTTATGCATCCTAGTGCACAAGACACACACCACTTGCCTCATGCTAATCAGCTACATACGCTTTGTGTTACAGCAGGTTCATTTCACATATTTATGTCTCTGCACTTGCTTAGATCCTTGAGTGGTCCCTAATGACCTATGAAGATGTATTTTAGTAGTGAAGTACACATTTTTCCCTTTAAGCACATTCAACAGCTCGCACTTTACTAAGTGATTTGATTTCAGTAAAAGAACATGTTAGGTAACATGCTTCCATTGGCTCTGCAGACAGTTGTGAACAGTTACCCCAAAATAACCTCACTTTGCACTTTTTTGTTTTGTGTCAGACATGCCCCCTGCAAAGCAGTCAAGCATTCTACTGGGACCACTTACATAGCCTAGCCTTTTTCATCTTCCTTGTGGCTTCCTTAGCTGTGTATGTACAGGTGAGAAACACACCTAAAACAAAGAAAACACAGTATCAGGAAGAAGGGTGACTATCAGCATCAATCACTACAAACTCCTATGCATGACGTTTCCCAAATTAGAATCAATGGGTTGAAAACTTGAAATGGGAATATTCTCAGGCACAGCTAGATTTCTACTTGTTGATTAACCTTGTAGTCAAGATGGCATCTACAATGAGGCAGTTTTTTAAAGGGGATTAAAGATCAGTTCACACATTCATCTGTGAAACACACTATCAAAGGATATCATTGAGATCATGTGCCCTAGTTAAAACATGAAAGGCCCCAGTAATTCTGCAAGTGGTGGAAGCTCCTTGTAATCAGTGTGATAGGGATGACAGTGAAATAATATGCTCTGGGCATAAAGCAACTGGGAAGCTACAGAGAGAAAGATCCTGCTTAACAGTCTGGTAGGGAGGTTAACTTGTAATCATGTGTTGTGGTGTTCCATTCACTGATGGTAGCAGGTATAGGCAGCATTACAGACTGTATGAGGGTCTAGTGTGGTGTGTCCCAGTATCCTGTCCCAGCAAGTGCACTGATGTTCTTTGGAAAGTAGAATTATGATTTTAAAAGTGAAAGAGACATAAACTGTTATGGTAAAACATACAACACAGTATATGGATGCATCTTACATTGTTAGGATTACTTGCTAAGTACACAACATGGGAAAACTCTTCACTCTTCATTCTCTGTACTCATTTTGCACTATATTATGGGTAATTAATAACTTCATTAGAAATATCCTGACTTTCCTATTCACCTTTCCCTTCTCGGAGCTTTCAAAAGGGAATTGAAACTCTCTATGGTGTGTTGGCTGATCCTCTCATCATTTAATCTTACTAGAATATGCAACAAGTCCTCTTTCTTCATTTTGTGTTCTTCTCCCTCTAGACTTGCTGCAGAGAGTTTGCAGACTTAATCATTTCCATAACCTGCTCAAAAGACACTGCTCACAGTGTCTGAAGTGACAGTGTATAGATGCAGTACTGGGGCCTTTTTTCCCTGGTGCAAAACTGTAGTTAGGAAAAAAGGAGCAAACCAGTGAAAAATAAAGTGCAAAGTCCTAGCTACATGCAATGTTAGGGCATAATTTAATGTGGAGGACATTATAATTTGATCTCTTAGTAAGAACAGAAAAACTACATAGGTAGCTAAAAACTTGAACTAAGAATAGCTACCCTGTTAGACTTGAGGATCCAAGCTAGAGGGACTATTGCCTGGGAACATCACAATTAAAATCATACAGCAGTGCTAGGCTGTGTGGTGGCTGGATCTCCATCAAAGGGAGACATGCAAGTAAAGTACACTAAGAAATCATGCTTGATCAACCAGTAAGATGTTCATGTAAGATGAATTGCAAATTCTGGAGTCTCTACATGTTCCCAAAAAGCAAGATCCTGTCTGACTGCCACGGTAAAGAAAATGGGAGACATTTATAGCCTTTTTCCTTTGGCATCCTTTTTGTTCAGGGAAAGAGCAAGAACACATTAAAATTGGAAAAGGATTCTCCCCAAACCAGACGATTTTTATATGGCAGGAATTTTTACATTACAGACATTTTTGAGGGCCTGTTGTGCCATCTGATATAGACTGCATGTAGTTGGTCATGCAAAGCGCTTGACAATGTCTCACATGACATCCTTGTCTCTAAATTGGAGAGACATCAATTTGATAGGTGGACCACTCAATGGATAAAGAACTGGCTGGATGGCTGCACGCAGAGTTGTGCTCAATGGCTCAATGTCCAGCTAGAGACTAGTAACAAGTGGCATCCCGCAGGGATCAGTGTTGGGACCGGTCTTGTTTAACATCTTTGTTGGTGACATGGACAGTGGGATTGAGTGCACCCTCAGCAAGTTTCCCGATGACACCAAGCTGGGTGGTTCGGTCGGTACGCTGGAGGAAAGGAATGCCATCCAGAGGGACCTTGACAGGCTTGTGAGGTGGGCTGATGCCAACCTGATGAAGTTTGACCATGCCAAGTGCAAGGTCCTACACCTGGGTCAGAGCA
>JANRGW010034680.1:0-26041 GCA_024733675.1 Psilopsiagon aymara
CTTTTTCCAGTCATCAGGAACTTCATCTGACTGCCATGATTTTTCAAATGTGATGGACAGTGGCTTAGCAACTTCATGTGCATGTGTGGTTTTGCATGTATGTACATTTGCATACAAGAAAGTCCTTTGTTAGTGCTTTGCTAGCATTAGTCCTTTGTTAGTGCTAGGAGGTAGTATCAATGTCCCTACCTCCCAAGAAGATAAACAAGTTCCCCTAGAACTAAGATGGAGTGGCTGTGCTTGGCATTGACCAGGCAGGTCTCTCAACATGCTCAAAAAAACAAATGCAGAAGCTGTAAAGACATAGGGTATAATTCATCTACTCCTGTGTGGCAGAGGAGCCAGAACTGCAGGCATAAGGGGACTGTATCGATGATGGAGCAGAAGATGCGCTACCCATTGCTACAAATGGGACCTATTCTCTTCTAGAGACAGTCATAAGGGTAGGAATGTCACCTTTCTAATCTGAGCCGTATGCTTGCATTTTCTTTTCATACCTCTCCACTTTCATGAAGAGCCCCAGTGAATCACACAGTCTGGCTATAAAAAGGGAAACTAAAGGAAATGTCAAATGTCACAGTGGCTTTTCATGCTATCTCTTGTTCAGACAGGAAGTAGGAGGGCATCCTACTCGTGGCACAGATAGGGGAGACAGCTGCCTCCAGAGTCTACTTATCAGGAGGGACTGCCCCTTTCAGAGAACCACAGGGTTGTTTTCTTTTCTCAAAACAGTGTTGTATTCTAGCCTCTGTTCTGCCAACCCAACTCATTTCTTCAGAGGCAATGTGTCAGGGCATCCCGTCTGCTAAAACATGGTCTCTTTCCCATTTCAATCCACATATTGAACCATATCCATCCGCTCTCAAACCACAGAGGGTGGCTGAGATGAAAAATGTTTAAGTTTGAAAGCCTGTCTGTCATCTCACTTAATGCAGTGTTAGCAACTGATTGAAATCCATGACACATGGAGTAAAAGAGCTCACAATGCATTAGTCCTTGAAGTGAAGGAGTAAAACAGCTTCTCTCAAGCTATGCTTAGCCAACTTCTTAGGTAAGGTCAGTTAAAACATCTTGCAGCCACGTTTTCACATGACTTGGAATGAGTATTGTTGCAGATCCTCCATGAACACTTGTTGGCCTAACTACAGGACAGGTAGGCATTTTACACATCTCAAAGGAGAGGTGGCCTGTCAGCTGCAATCTGGCCAAATCTTTTCATTCTGTTCACAAATACCTTCCCACTTGGTAAGGCTCAAAAGCTGTATGTAGTTCAAAAGCTAAAGTGCCTGGCAACTATAGGGCAGATGTCATAGTCTATGTGCTAAGGAGGTTTGCAAAGGACTGGAGCAGCCTGTGAAGACAGCTGCAGGATCACCTTCTCACACGTATGACTGGCAGGTAGAAAGCTATCAAGTATCCTCAGAGAGGCAAAGTCATGTGTTCTCTTCAGAAAGATTGACACTTGCTGCCCAGTCCAAACCATCCTCTTTCTAAAGACCACAATTAACAGCATGAAGAGACGAGTCAGTGATTAGACCAATGGCATCCTGAGCAGACTCCCTCCTTGGTTTTGCCCTTTCTTTAAAGCTGAGGTTGAATTTCTCAGGGCTGTAAATAAGCTCCTATAGATCCGAAAGTCATGTGTGCATCCCAATTAGCATGTAATGGCTCTTCAAGCAGTTGATGATAGTAATCTGGGCTTGAAGTCTTGGCATGTAAGGGATGCTTGTGATTGTAGCTTACTTTGTCTCACATCACTGAAGGCATATAGAAAGGACAAGGGTCACTTAGTGCTATCACAAGCTAAGGCCTCTGACATAAGGCAACCCTCAGATATGTACCCTATTGCCCATGGGCTGAGCTTTGTTAGTGAGTTCATGCCAAAGCGCACGCTAGAGAATTATCAGCTTTCTGAAAGAACAGCATTATAACACTGCAGACAAAGCACTCTTATGTGCTTTGTGCTGTGCAAACTGAGACCAAGTGGTAAATGTGTCAGTTTAGGAGTGCTTTGGACTCAAGAAACAATGGAATGTCCTTTATATCTTTCCTAGTGAGAGTCTGTTTGGACTAAAAAGATCTCCATGTAAGCAAAAAATTGCCTTCCCATTTCAAAGCTGGCAGGGCTTCTTACACAGGCCTCTGTTCAAACAGTGTAGTGGAAGAGGAACAGTGGACTTTTTCGTTTAACTCAAATGACGCGGCCTGTATTTCTAACATGAAAAGTAAATCAGAAAAATAACTCTGTCTGAGGCGAAAGATTTAGAAGAGAAAGTGAAGTAAGAATGTAGGAAGCTGTCTGAACACAAAGGCAAGGAAAATGAACACTTTCAGTCATTGACAGAACATGCATTTTTATGAGTGTTAACAGAAATTTGGTGTGATGATTCCTACAATGACATCCTAGCCAGTACAGCTGGTCTACAGGCAGAAAGGGAAGAAGCCGGATGAACAGCGGGAATATGAAAGTCTTTAAAGCATGTTTTAAGAATGATTTCAGGCATTTTGGGGAGATCTTAGATTGACAAGTGGGGCTGAAAACTGTGCTTGAAAACAACAAGGAAATTCCAGCTGAAGCAATGCAAATCTATACATCATCTAAAAATAACTGCAGACAGCTACTGGAGCCCAGAAGCTCAGGAAAGAACTGAGAAGTGGTCTGTCTCAGCCAGGTTCCTTTTCTCCAAAAGGTGGCAAAGCACAGTGCTGGAAAGGAGACTGCAGAAAAGGTCACTATGTACAATTTTGCCTCAAAGGCAAGATGCAACGTACACGTAAGATAAATGAACAAATACAGTTTATTTCCTCAGGCTTCATTCTCATGTATGCCTGATAAGAAATCTCAACTACCCCTTTCACTCTATGCAACTTCCATTTCAGAAAATACCACCCTCTGGCTACACAAACAAGTACCAGAATAACCTTCACAGTGCTTCCCTTTCCCCTCAGGTGGAACTCTGCTTGAGTCCTTTTCTTTGATTTCTGTCACTCACTCTTCTGTCAGCTGCTCTTCCCAGCTCTCACCTCACTGAGCAACACAAACGCAGACCCTACCTTGACCTGCCTCTGACGATACTTAACCCAACCTGGCTGCCTATTTATCTCCACACTTCTCTTTGCTACCCTCATGAGTGTCTTCTCCTATAACCTCTCATGGCAACATACCCAGCCTGAAAGCTTCTCTACACAGTTTTTCCCTCTTTTCCCTGGCAGTCTGTTGCATGACCACACCATTTCTAAATGCAGACAGTCAAACAATTTTCTCCATCATCTCCCAGCCCTGACAGACATGCATTTTTCTGCAGTCACTGTCACTAAAGCCACCTTTTCACAGATGCCTCTTTTTCTCTCACACTCCCTTCCCTTTCTTCTTTTCCTTCTCCTTTCTGCTATTTTGAATAACCCTGTATCCAAGCCTTTCCTCTGCTCCTACATTGCTCTCAGCCATGACTACCCTGAGATTGTGTCTCCTGAGAAATTTTAGAGTTCCTCATCCTCTTTCCACCCTCACTCACCCTCAGTTGCAGATGATTGTGTGCTCATGACAATCTACTGGTTTGTTGCCACTTGTGTCATCATACTGTCTGCAACCATGCCTCAACCTTCCCTCTCACCTAAAAGGCACTCACCAACCCTTGTTCCCTCTCTTTGTTCCCTCCATTATTAAATTCCGCTCCCTATTGTGACCAAGTCTCTTTCAGCATTATCCATTGCTCCCTCAGGTGGCATTCCGACATCTTCCAGTCCATCAGCACCTGTGCTCAACCTTTTGTCCTTTCCCCCCTACTAATAGCTTTGCTGAGTCTCTGGTGAAGCTGTGATTCTTTCCCCCCTTTTTCCCACTGCAAATTTTATACTGGCACTGGCTCAATTGCAACAACTGTTCCTCTGAGAGCAGGCTGACAACTGCCACTATGAGTTTGTTCTCTCCTTTTTCCATTGAGCCGTTTCATGAAGCATTTAGCACAGTGGGCTTCTGGCCCACGAGTGAGGCATCTCAAGCACTGCACTGAATGCAAATATAATCACATGGCTGTGGAAGTTGTTCCTGCCATTCATCTGAATAGTTAACTCCTTTTTGTTAATTAACTTTTTGCCGCCATGAAGTTTTGCAGCAATCTTTATGCTGCTTAAGACCGACCCTCTCCTGCAGGAATGGTTGAATAATAGCACCAGCTGAATGCGTCATAATTATCACAGCCTCAGCACTGTAGAAATATAAGACTTCTGGTGGGTGGAAACCATTGCCTCTTTCTTTTCCTGTGTGCCTGGGCTTATCACAGGATGGCATTCAAGGTTAAAAAGCTTAGCATCCCTGCTGATCATGCCTTTCCCCCTGGAAAAAACATGTGATGGACATGATCAAAAAGGGTTGTATTTCAGCTGCACAGTTTGTTCAGGCTTGTCCTTCTTTACCTTACTCATGGTGTCCCAAAAACAACATGTGACCCTGTGCACATGAGGGATTAATATCTGGGATTCCATTTTAGTGACACTGAGAGCATCAGATCATTGTTGTGGGCCACTTGTTCAGAAAGCTGGAAGCAAATGAGCAGAAACACAGCGATACTGCCTGCCTCACACCAGAGAAAAGGAGGCTGACTCTGGTTTTGCCACTTTGATGTTTAAATCATTAGGGAACACCGTCTCTAGTCATGTTTTCATCAACTGCGTGCCCTATAGTTGCCTGGTACCCCGTTCTCTTGCCTGTCAGTGATGGGAGTTTCCATCTCTGTCTTCCTCTCTGTTCATAAAAAGATGCCTCTAAGCATGTCTGTTTGAATGCTACATTTTCTAATATGAACATATCTGACCCTATATTTACACTCCCTTAACATCCCTTTCTATTTTATATCTGCGGTAAAATCCAGCCAACATCAGATAGAGTGAGGAAATGGGTTAGACTTCTAACCCAGACTAGTAATAGCATTACCATTTTGAGTAAATGTAATGCAATTCCTGTTGATCATTCTATAGTAAATGTATGCTTGAAGTGACTGCCTTGTCCTCCTTTTTGAGGATATGATTATGCCTCAGTTTACCTAGATTTGGGACAGAGGCCCCACATACTCCACAGCCAACTAACTCCTCTGTAATTGTATTGGCAAAGTTCCTAGGTTCTGCAACAATCTGGTGGAGGCAAAAGCCAGTTCTGCCACTGCATCTTTTCTACTGTAACAAAAGATATGTTTAATCAAACAAATATCAAGATTAAGGAGGACGGTGCAATGGTATCACTGTTACTCCCTCAAATATCACTTTTCCTTTGTTTAGTAATCTTGGTTTTCAATACACCACAGTGTTGTGTTTTAGGGTTTATTTATACCAGCAGCTTTTGCCTGTTCTGTGGCATTTGTAAGAAGGCCTCTCCCCCAGGCAAAATCAACAGGATACTTTAAAAAAGGACATCGCTATTTAAAACTGTGAGAAAGTGCTTATAACAAAAACTGGTCTAACAATGCGTCCTCATTCCTAGGTTTAAATATGAGATCTCTACACTGCCTCTGCTCTTACTTGCTGACAATTTGCTAATTATTGTCTCCACTAATAGATTATGTCAGTGTTCTGTTTACTTATCCCTCATTTATTGCTTCTTTCTTGGTATATTACCAGGGTGCTATTTGTGTTAGCTAGCTATAGTGCTATTTCGATATATGGTGAAAAAAAACAGAATTGTGAATTAAGTTCTAACCTTCTGAATGGAGGGCACAGTCTCAGATTTGCTGACTGTTAAAAATGCAGATAATTTTAATGTAAATTCCTTCGACAAAGTAACTAAATGCATTGCAGTGTTCCTTTGCCTGGAGTGACCTTATAACTAAAACACTGCCAGAATTTTACATGTTTTTCCTGTAGTCTGCTCTTCAGACAACGCGATCCAAGCTGCCAGATTTTTCATTAATTAGTTCTTCTGTGGATGGTAGAAAAGCAAGAAGAATATAAGCTCAAATGTGCTTGTTTACTTAACATCTGCTGCTCCTTAACCTCCAGGTTCCACATTTCTCTCACAAATAACTTTTCCTCTATTATCTCAAAGCCACGACGTATCCAGCGTTTTTCTTTTCATTCATTGTACGCTTTTGCCCCTTGCCTTCTCTCATTATTGATTTCCTGGTGTTGACATTAGGACACCCTAATGCAGTGACTGACCCCCTCTTTCTTCAGGACTGCCCTTCCGTGGGGTGAAAAGACGGACTGTGAAAAAAAGCTGGTCTTCTGTCAACACAAAATGTGCATGAAGGCGGCTCTGTTACAGGGAGCAGCTCGGGAGAGACGGGAGAGCTTCTGCCAGTATGTTAAAGAAATGGGAGCCATTCTGATGACTCTATTGAGATAATAAAACTGCCCAACTCTGTCTCTTCTCTGCCTCATTCTCCTGGCTATGCTGTGGGAGTCACTGCTCTTGTTCACGTCCCGGGGGAAGAAGGAAAGAGAAATGAGAGCCTCCAGGATATGTTACCAAAAAAAAAAAAAGAAAAGAAAAGAAAAAAGAAAAAAATGAAAAAGAAAAACGAATACAGAAAAAAATAAAAATAAAACAAAAAAAAAAAAGGAAAGAGGAAAAAATAAAGAAAAATAGAAAGAAAAAGAGGGAAAAAAAGAAAAAGAGAAAAACGACCAAAAGAAAAAAGGTAAAAGGAAAAAATTAAAAAAGAAAGGTCTGGGGTGGGAGGAGAACTGCTTGAGCCATAAAAAAGGTACACAGGGGACGTGGGGAAGTACAAACTGCCTGCATTAGCAAATGCGCTGGGGCACGAGTGCGGCGGGGCAATACGCGGGGCAGGGCAGCGAGGAGCCCGGCTCGCCGGTACTCCGGTGGGACTGACCCCGAGCCCGCTGCGGCCGCTGCCACGGGGGAACCGCACAGCGAACTGCCCCGTGCTCTGCTGCCACCCGTCCCGCACGCACAGCAGCTCCCAGGGCTGCCCCGCAGCGGGCTCCGCCACCCCCAGCTCCCCGCCGCTCTCCCGCTGCCGCCGCCGGTCACCGAGGCGAGCGCGGAGCCCTCGGCACAGCGGGGCGGTGGAGCCTCCCGCTGGCTGCCGCCTCCTCTTGCCGCTGCTGCGGCCTCCGAAAGGGCTCCCCTCGGCAGCCCTTCGGCACCGGGCCGTGCCAGACCCATCTGGTACCAACTGCACCCTCTAGCATCCAGGCGAGAGCACCAAGTTCGGACTGCTTGTACCGGGTTCAGGAAGGCAGCTCTGATCTCTTTACCCAGCCACTTGCCTTGATGAAGAGTGCAGAAACATAACTCCTTGAAATTCCCACCTCTCCACCCAGCTTGGTTAGCACTGTCCGTGAAGGACAGACACACATGCGCTCACCACAGACCAGATCACAGGCACCCTCCTTCCTCTAACACGAGAAGCCCAACAATGAAGCCTCCCAGTGCAGCAATCACTGCAAGACAAAAGTCACCAAGTTACCCAAGGCGGACATGTATTTTATCAGCCCAGCTGTACAACCAGCCACCACAGCATCACAAACGCCCTTCATCCTGAAATGCAACGGTGTGCTGACAGCACCCTGCACTCAGGTGACTATTCACAGCTGCTGAAAACAAATGGAAAGGGTAAAGGCAGATCAGGGTGAGATGCCAGCAGAGGAAGATGTGCATATCCTGACTTCAGTTGTACACTTACAACTAGGTTTGGTAGGCAACACACCACTAACACAGACCTTATGAAGAGCTGAAGAAGGATGAAAATTTGAGCTCACCCTCAAGCTGAGTTGGTCTGGCTCAAGGCCCTGCACAGCTCTTGTCCCGCAAAACTGCCACTGCTGTCCCGCAGTGCCAGTAACTCCATGTTACCAGCTCCCCCTTTCACCTTCTCTGCTGCTCAGCTGATTTCCTTCTTCCAGTTCCAGACACCACTCTTCTTCCAGGCTTTGAAGGCCTTCCTTCTTCCTGACACTACTTTTCCTTCTGATGTATATGCCTCTTGTCTCCCTGTTCCTACTCTGACAGGGGAAGTTGATGGTGGAAGACTGAAGGAGGAGAAAACAACTCCCAAGATCCAAGCTGAGAACACCGAGAATGAGGACAAGGGCTAACAAGATGGCCATTGTGGGAAGGACAGGTTGAAATGAAGAATTTCTCAATTGGCTCCTAAAGCCTGTTTCCTTCAAGCTGTCCCATGTCATGGAAGCCACAAAATGGGCAATCCAGCTCATGGAAGTCGTTTTCCTGGACAAAATGTTGTGTCCTTGGTTAAGAGCCCATAAGTTAAATATAAATGCCTAAGCCCAAGAATGTCATTTCAGCTAGAAGCATTTGTATTAACATGATGGTGACTTTGCTTGCCTCCAAGTGTGTCCTTGAGGTAAACACATACATTATTTTTTATTCATCTTCCTGAGTTTGGACAAGCATGGTACCCAACCCTCATAAGTCACTGTAGTTCCAGCTGTACAGCAGGGAGGGCATGTGAGATCAAACAAGGTAAGCTCTGAGCTTGTAACAATTAATTTTTTAGCTTTATTCGAAAGTAGAATAAGCAACATTAACCCAGGAAAGCTAGTTACCATGCAGCAATACCTACAGGGCCCACAGCTGCTGAATAATTTAGAGTAAATTTTGCACTGAGTGCCTAAAAAATATCAGTTACGTCAGCTTGAAATATCTGGGTCCTGATCCAGAATTTATGCCTTTATTTAAATCATATTACCCTGAGTCTACATTTCTGTCTCCAGCAAGGAGTGCCCATCTGCCTCAATCCACGCAGAGCAAAGCCCAGTACAGCCTTAGCTGTGCATTCCCATGCAGGACTCAGGTTTCCTCTGTGATGTGCATGTCTCTCCTCCGCACACAGCAGCCCTGTCCAAATAATACTGCAACCCTGACTGACCTTTCAATATTAATGACAACACACTCTAGAAAGCACCAGGAGAGTGACTTTCAACGCTACTGAAAGACACAGATAGGTATCTTGCAGGATTTTCAGATGTGACTAAACAGGCCTGTTGGCTGACTCCCACTGCTTTCTTGAAATCAGTAAGAGCTGCATACTGAATTTCTTCAGTCATGTTTGGAAACCTTGCCGCAAGCACCTCTGAATAAGAATTTTGGGATATTTGGCCTTACTTACGGAAGAGGCCTGCTCAGGTACACAGTCAAACCAACATAAAATCCTCCCAAACTGACTAGAGCCTAACACATAGCACATGAGAGTGCTGAGAACAGCTGACTCAGCTGTAGCTTTGGTTCTATACGAACTGCATCCCAGATTCAGACCCAGCAGAAACTGGACTAGCACTGTTTTCCTGAAGCCTGAGCACCCTTGGGGCATCTACATAATGACAGCAGAAAGAATGTGAAGCAGGAGTGATGAGTGGAGAGCATGTGCAACTGGAACAGCTGCTTCATGTACTTGTTTTCTGAAAGAAAAGGGGGGAAAGAAGCTCTGCATTTCCACAGCGTGTTCCCTCCTCCCACCCTGGTAACCTGGAGCTTTTCTGGCAAGGACTGCCAGGTAGCCTGCAACCTGAAGCTGCACTTAGGATGCCTCTCACCTGGGAGTCTTAATCAAGCTGTGGGCTGTGATCTGCCCTCCACCATTTTGCCTGTCATTCCACATGCAATATAGGAGACTACACTTCATTGGCAGCCTCTTGAGCAAAGATTTTTACCTGTGTAAACAAAGACTTGCAAGAAGTGCAGTTTTTGGTACTGGTTCAAGAAGTATTTGCTCTTGTATGCATGGCACAGCTGTCTTCACCAGGAACCCCACATTTACTTTAATTGCTATATTAAATTGAACAAAAACCTTTTTGTGCTTCTTAATTTCAGTCTACTGTATAAATCACAGTTTACCACTGAACTCATCTTACTAGCATGTGAAAAAGATTTTGGGAAGTCACATCACACAGACCTTCCCCAGAAGTCAATGCATCAAAAAAAAAGTATATCCTGTATATTACTCATCTCCTCTGCACAGATCTGGGCTCATCAGATTTGAGCTTTGATTCATTTTAGCCACATGGCCAAAATGATCCATATGAATATGTCAAAAATTGCCTTTCTGTTCCAAGCTCACGCCAGCATTCAGAACCAGATGCAATCATGCACCAGTACCCATATTCACCTTCTGGTTACTCAGAACCAAGCCCCCACCTCCAGCTGTATTTGCATTCGGGCTGGAATAGGAGGCACCAGCTCTGCAGGGAGCTTGATATGAAAGTCCACATTTACAACGCTGTTACCAGACTAAATCAAATGGTATGTCGTCCATAACACTGTCAGGAAGGTAGGCTATGCCATTCTGCATCTGATTAAGAGTGATATATTCAGTCAACCCACACAATAATGTTGGTTTAGAACTAAAATGCAAAACTATTGGTGAGTGCAATTATCTTCTTTTTTCAAATGATGAAGAGCATGTGCAAATACACCCGTAGCATAAAAGCCTAGCAATCCTAACAATGCAGGGATTCCGGGATCAGGACTAGGATGCTTTACAGTCTGTGTGCTCTGCCTTCTGCCTCCTATTTGTTGTTTACGCTTAGGAACAGAGCTGTGGGGGACGGGATATTTAGGAATTGTCACTGCGTGAATGACATATGGGTGCTGCCTGGCTCATGGCATCTTTATGATGGTGTGACTTCTAATCCAGACATATGCAGATTAGCAGCGGGTTCAGTCATGCTGAAAGCATCCAGGGCTTCCTTTTAAGCACCTATCCCTTTCTGACTGGCAGTGATGTGACTGTCAGCTACTGTTTCTTGATGTCTCTCTCACATGACTCCCAAGTGCCGTGATACACTGCGCTCGGATGGCTATCTGATTTCCAATCAGCGTACTGTGGCAGCAGACAGTAACGGGGGTTTCTGTTCCTGGCCGGGTGCCACAGTGTACTTGGAGACATTTGCTGCTTGCATGTGAGTTTTGGAATCCCCTTTTACAATCAGGAGGTCTATGGAAAAAGAAATCCCTACCACAGCATGAATATAATACTGGCTCTGTGTGATGCCAAAAGCATTAATCTCCTCCAGCCTTAAGGCCGTGTGCCTATGTACTCCAAATGTCCCGGTTCACTCAGCACATTTCTCTCGACCTTATGCGTGATTTTTTTGATAATTGTCACACCACATGATAGCACACAGCGCTGTCTTTGAGTTATGCAACTGAGGCTGAAAAAGCCAGGTAATCTTCTTAAATCACACATAGGAGAATGGAGAAGCTGTCATTGTGGACTGCAAACCTGACGGTGAGGCAGCTTCCACACTTCAGGATGAATAGCCTTTATCTTGGTCAAATGATGCTCCAGTTTTGATTAAAATATCTCTGTTTGACTTTCATCAAAAGACATGGATTCACTCTCTGTAACTCTCAGTGGCAATAGAGTCCGCAGCCCCACTTAATTCAAGCCAGAACTCCCCTGAAAAATGTTTACAGTGGAGCAATGGGTGACTAAATATTATGCTAAGGAGCACACCAAAAATGCTTTTGACAGACAAAATTTTTGGCTTTGTCTCTCATATCAAGTGCTGAATAGGCTTTGGATTTAAAGAGGTGTCCATAAAAATGAACAAAAAGAAGCCATTACTTTGTGAGCTCTCCTCCTCTGTTACTGTCCCTCGCAACTACCCCCTTTTCAGTCCTGGGCATCTTGTTCTGCCTGTCCAGGGAGAGAGCAGCCCTCACATGGCAGGGGGCTTTAGAGATCCTGCAATGGCATCTCATCTCCCCACTTGAAAACTACTGCTGGAAAATTTCCTTTGTTTGGCATTACAAGATAAGTGATGCATGTTTGGGGCTTCCGGCTTTACAAAATGTTAGTTCATGTATATTACACTGATCACAGCAGGGATTTTATTTACTCCTGCTGCTGTCACCATACCCTCCCTCGAAAGCTGTTTGGGCTGCTCTAGGAGATGCTATAGCACAAGAAGGCAGAAAGCAGTGGGCAGCATGCAGCTAGAGGGGATGACCAGTTAGCCCACTAGAAGTCATGACTGGTGGTGAACAAGGCCAGTGTTGCTGTTCATGGGAATGAAGATATCCTCACAGCAAAGCTGAGATTCCAGTTCCAAGGCAGAGCCCAAACAGCAGCAGTGCACGCTTCTGGTATTCCCAAAATTTAGATACTCTCGTCCAATGGACAACACATTAGCCTGTCCATCAGACAGTCCTGTGGCCATGCAATTTTCATATCTGTAAGGGGATGGGTCTATTGCCAAAGGCCTTTGGATGAGAGGAAGAAAGGAAGGAGAACAGAGATGCTTCCCAAACTGCTGATACAATTTTCTTCCCTTTACCATCTCCTACTGAATTATTTTTTTAACCCTTTTTAATACCATTCACAGCATGTGAACAGGTCAGTGTCACTGTCTTCTGGTTGCCCACTGAACATAATCTAGACATTCAGCTCTCTGCAGAGAAGAGAATTTGAGCTGATGCCATGCAACTCCGTTAAAAAGAACCACTACAAACTGAAGCCATGTTTTGTTGCCTCCAATTTGGGAACAACAGAATGGCTGCAGTTGTTTGGTAGGCCATAAAGGCCCAGCAAATCTACTTTTACAAGACCTCAGGAATGTAGGAGGGATGAGATCAATGTGGTCATACAAAGACTTGTGAAAAGTCAGTAGAATTTATGTTTTGATACACGAAGATCTCCTTTCGGTTGAACTGCCAAAACAACTGGTCTATAACACACGTAAATTCAATCACATGGTTTATAAACACTGAGGGGAAATTACCTTTTTCTGCCCTTTTCTATAAATGAAGCTCCGTATGGCTGGTGGACAGGAAGCTTCAGGTTTCCCACTTTTCTTCGTATTACTGAGTGGGGACCACACACCCCGATCAGCTGAGCGTGGTGGGTCACAAGAGACAGTGGGGCTCACCACAGACCCTCCCACCAGCTGTTGTCAGTGTGGGCCCAGGACCACAGAGACACTTCAGCTGGGAGGCACCTCTGGGAGTCACCTAGCCCAACTTGCTGCTCAAGCAGGGCAACTTCAAGGCCAGATCATGGCTAATTAACACAAAATGAAACCTAACAGAAACACTGGGGACGTGCACATGTGCAGCATCAAATAGAGAATTCAGAAGAATTTCATGTGTACATTCTCAGTTAACCACTACCTTAAAGGCATATTTTAACGTGACACTGATTCATGGTTAGCTTTCTCAGACAAATGCAACACACACAGAAACCAGCAGCTGTAGGCTGCTCAAACTTAGTAACAAATTGAATATAGGAAACTTCATGCAGTAATCCAAACACAAGCAGCAGACAAAAATCCCAGCACAGTTGTCAAATGTAGCATAATCTTGGCTTTTACTTTTTTTTCAGATTTGTTATTGCTTTTTCTTTGGTTTTTTTTTTTTTTTTTTTTTTTAAGGAACTGTAATTTAACCTTCTCTAGGAGTTTCTGGGGTTTCCTGGGAGGCAGGCTCTCTCCAGATCAAAGCAGAGGCATATGAGGAGAGAACTGAGAGCAAACATGTACTCTTGCAGTCGGTGCCGGGCAGCCGAGGGAGACCAAATCTGCTCCTCATTTACTTCTGTACAGCTGGGGATCTCTAACAGTACTCTGCTTGCTCCACTCATATTTCCTTTTTACAGGGGAAAGACTTAATCAGAAAGCTGGAACAAATTGCACCTTTGGTTAAACCATCATGCATGCTAACTGTTGCTTCCTCTTTCCCGGTATCTGACATCAGAGCCATGCTGTTTGAGGAAGTCACAGTTACAGCAATTGTTTCTAACCGCTGCTCCCTTCTATTTTAGGCTGGCTGTGAACGATTGCATCCCTTTATACTCTGCTTCTGGCTAAATACACTTATATCTGTAACCTGTACACCCAGGAACATTGTTTGAGAAGACCAGAGGACAACAAGACATGTCTGTGGAGAACAAAGGAGTAGAAAAGGAAAGTGTGGCTCTTTTTTATATATTTATTTATTTTGTATCGATTTGGAATTCTTTAACAACAGCACTTTGATTGATGCGAAGTCACAATGAAGTCACAGTAGACTTGGCGGTGTGATGAATGCTCCTTTGACCTTTAGAGATAGTTGGCCTCATTCCCCCACTGCTGTGCACCCAGGGTTGTAATTTATACCTGTGGCAAAGTGGTTACCAAATCAGCATGGTAGCAGTTCATAGCGACTTGTGTGAATCACAGCACAAGAAATAAGGCGGGGGGAAACCAGGCCCAGTGCCTTCTCCCACATGGCATCAAAGAGAGGGTCTTTTATAATTTACTACAATACTGCCTAAGTACCAACCTAAAGCGAGGCCCTGCCAGGCACCCTACAAACACAGAATAGCGATAGCTGCTTGCCACAGCCCAAGGCTTGTGTATGGGGGGGAAGTTGCTGCTCATTAAATGAAGGTGTGTGCAGGGAAAGCAGCTCTTTGTGCTCCGGGAGAAGCCAGTGCAGTTTGTGAGCTCCCTGGCTGGCTGCAGGCACTGTGTAAACCCGTGCGGCTGCACAGCAGCTAAACCGAAGGGCTGGAGCTCCACCAGTACCTCTCCTAAACCTACCATGCCTCCCAAGCAGATTAGCGCCATGCAGAGAAACCTCTTTAAATCTCTGCAAGTTGCTAAAGCCTGGGAAACATTGCAGAAAATTACATAGGGGAAGAGATTTCCAGAGCTGTGCACATAAACATGAAAGGGCAGTGTTGGCCACATCTACAGGGCTGTTGTGATTTAAGCCTTGCTAGATCACCCCTAAGACCATCTGACTCAGGGTGCCCCAAAGTGGTGGGATCTACCTGTGCCCACACTGAAGGCCTTCAGGCATCCCAAACCCCTCCTCAGGTAGAGAGCAGTTCTGTGCTTGCTTGGCCTGATGTCAACCTCCAAAGCCCTCCAGGGAGGAAGGAGCCCACTGTGGGTGTCCTTGAGTCATCTCATCCTCAAGGTAAAGGCACCATGGTAATACTATTAGGTTCAACATGAAGCCCTACAAAGGGGTCCTGCGTTACTGAATGCTAGCTCAGATCACCAGACAGCATATTTAGCTGATCACATCCAGGCAGGCTGGGGCTGAGGCAGGGAGAACTCAATCCATCCATCACCTCTTTGCCACCAACTGAGGGCCAAAATGCTCCTTTTCTGAAATAAGAGTTCAGGCTTGAACAGAAACAAGAAGTCTTGCACAGCAGATGTTTTGAACACGAGCTCCTGTGCCCTCGCACAGTGACAGCTTTTCAGATGATTCAAGGCAGGTTTGCAAAGGTGTCCCATGAAATGTGCCTGCACTAAATAAATATACTGATCTCTCAGTTCAGGGTTCTGGAAAGAAAACAGTTCCCAACAAGAAACACAATCCCCTAACTCCCTCCAGAAGTCCAGGGCACCTCCCAGGACTATCTATTCCCTCTTCTTTAGAGGCGTTTGGAGCCAGTGAAACACAGCAATTTTTGAACGCAAGACAGCAGCCCAAGCAAGCGTCCTTAGAAAAGGGCAATCCGGGCTGGGAGTCCCAGGCTGTGACCATAGGAGATGGCTTGTCTTTCTCTTTGTGAGAAAAGCAGAGGAAGACAGTAAGGTCGGACCAAGGCCTACAAAATGAATATACAACTGTGCAGCTCCTTTACTGTCTTTTAAAAGTCCTGCAATTCCCTCGTGTATACCTAAATTTTGAAAGTGCCCAAGAGGAACTGGGATTTGGCTTATTTGCAGTGCTGTAAGAGGTAACATTGTAGGAAACCTGTGTATAATATCCCCTGCATTTCCTGGCCAGAGGCAGGACTTGGCAAGGAAATGGAGGGGACAGCTAATCTCTGCTCCCACAGATGCCTTCTTGCTTTTACAAGCACCCAAGGGAGAGATGCTGTTTCTTTAGATAAGCATCTGTAATTCGTTAACTTCAGCCAAATACTGTTATTGAACCAGTTATTTGTTCACAGCCCCTATTACATACCCTGATATGATGAAGCCTGCAAGGTTTCTTGAACATAACTCAGTGCAGAGTTTGTCCTATGTGGTCTTTACAAGCGATGGCACATGAGTCAGATGACTAACCACTAGAAAGCAAAACCATACTCCTCATGAGCTTTCAATTAGGAACAGCAAACTAACAAAGCCACAGTCACTTTTTTAAAGCTTCTTTTACAAATCAAGCCTGCTCTGACATTCTTTCAGCTTTCTTTTAGGATCCCAAGGTGAGGATGAGCTCCATCTCCTTCTGAAAAATCAGAGGAGAGAGCAGGGCTGGGTGAACCTAGAACAGCAATGCACATGTCAGGAAGATTTTGGTTAGAAGAGGTCTCCAATTCCACTACTTACTCAAGGCAGACCAAGTTGCCTTACAAGCTTTCAATGTCTCTACGGACAGAGACTGCAGTGTTTCAGAGAGATCTGTTCCAGTGTTTGACTCAATCTCCTGGTGAAGAATTTCATTCCTAGTATCAGAACTTACCTTGCTGCATTTTGTGACCTCTTGTACTTTTGCTGAACTATTTTGAGAGGAGCCTGCCTCTGTCTCCTCCGTAACCCCTCTTTAGAAGGTTGAGGATAGCACTTAGATCTCCCTTTAGCCTTTTCTTCTCTGGGCCAAACACCCAAGTTCCATCAGCCCACCTTGCTACGTCACACACTCCAGCCCATGGCACAGGAGCATTTTACTCCAAATTAATGACACTGTTCCATTCCTGCAGAGGTCAAAACCAATGACCTCAGGATGTCACCCTGTGTATTTTAATGATAAAATGCTGACATTTCATAATCATTTGAGGATTTTTTTTTTCCCCATTGTATAGAGGTTAAATGCTCACATAAACCCACATTAAATTAAAAATTATATGGAGCTACATTATAAAATGCATTAAACACAGCAACAAATCACATCCCAGAGCAGGTGACCATCCCTCTCTGCTAGGCATTAAGCCTGCTGCTTGGCCAGCTGAGCTACACTAAGCATCAGATTAAACCTGCAGATTGATTAAACCCAACTGGCACCTGCAGAATTAACACCTGCAGTTTTGGTCAGCTAGCTAAACTAATTGAACTGAGCAGCACAAAAGCTATCAGGTTGCACTCCTCTTTTCACACACAACTCTTGACGTCCTTTGCAAGAGGTTGTGAGAAACTGCATATTTGATTTGGTTTGAAATTTGATCATTTTCACAGGTGACTGCAGCTTTTTAATGGAAATATGGAGATATCTCTTTATTCTCGCTGCAGAACAGAAAGGGTTTGGTGTTTTGTTCTGCTTTAGGAAACTGCCATTGGATATTCAGTGACAAGCAGTCTGAGCAGATAGATTAATTTTTGCTACAGCACTGGTTACAATAACAATCCTTACATCTCTTACAATTACCCCCCAGCATTTCACCCACAACTACGTAACAGCCTCTCTTTCTGTATATTTAATCACCCCTCTCCTAACCTTCAACTCAACTAATGGAGCTGCTGGTTGATTAGGAAACAAATAATCACCTGAGTGCCAGATACAGACAGCTGCACCATGTGTGTGTCACTCACAGCCCATCTACAGAACACACTGAATGCCAGATGCTTGTCTTGGAACAAGTTCGGCAGCAAAGCACTGGACACAGAGAGTGGGGCACACATGCATGCATGTAAGCGTATGTATGCAGAGAAGAGCGAGCAAGGAGAGCACAGAAAATGTGACAAAAAGGAAGTATTTTCATCTGCTCCATTCTCATGGCTGATTTGTTTGAGTTTCCTCAGCGTCATGACTACCATGCCATCTGCTGAAGAGAAAAGTTCGGTGTAATCCCAGGTACTCAAAAAATGAGCTGGTTGCTCAGACTGTGCAGTGAGAGTGGACTTGGTAAGTGGTCCTGACTAATGCAGGGTGTGTGTGTCTCTCAGGAGTTTCAGAGTTTCTAAACACTACAAGATGGCAAGCAGTTACAATTAATATCATGTTTGGCAAAATCTCCTGACTAAACCCAAATTTTACATTTGTTTCACAAAGTGGCTGCTCAGTTCAACAAAAGGTGGCCTTGTAATAACTGTTGGCATTATTCACACAAATATATTAATATTTTGATATTGCACTCACCACCTTGAAAAGAAGTTATTCAATGCCAGCCTCAGCATACATACACTAGAATGCTTCCAAAGTGCACCTAAGAAATCTCATTTAATGATGTGACATTTTATTTTAAAATATACATGCAGGTATGCGGTGACTTTTGAGGAATGACATCAAGCTCACTCAAATCCAAATCCATTGGCCTCTCTAAGGCTGGATCTTACTTCATTGTTTGATTTTCTTGACAAAAATGGCACTAAGACTTTTGTGGAAGCTGGGTTTATGTCAGAGGCTTATTAAACTGAGAAGTGCAAAATAAAACAAAAGAGAGGCTGAACTTTGGAAAGTAAAGGTTTGTTTGGCATCCTTCCAGTTGGAAAGAGATGGTGATTAGGTTAGAGGTGTCTTTTTTAACTAACCTTGACCAAAACTCAAACTTGTGCCTGGTGTAGATGTAAATTAACACTGTAAAAACATATTTACTTTTTTTTTAGTGCTGAAAACACTAGTAAAGACACAGTAAAACTGAAGTAAAGAGGTACTAAATTTTTTCCTTACATGGGTTCAGCTCTGAGTATCAGATTTGATGTTGCAAGCAGGAAAATGGATGGGAGTAGCAATGCAGGAGCAGAAATGTTTTCCCCATCTTATTTGGGAATGTCAGGCTGATTAGTGAGGGAAAGGGGAAGAGAAAGGAGGAGGGGAAGGGGAAGAGAAAGGAGAAGGGGAAGAGGAAGAGAAAAGGAAAAGGCCCTCTGTCTTCATCACACTAACATTTAAATTACCATCCATTGTTTGTATCATACTCTTCAATCAGAGCAGTGCACTATCTTCTGTTTTTGCTGAAGAAGACACAAACTTCCATAAAGACCTCCTTCTAGCTGAAATTGCCCATCAAACTAGAGAACTCCTTAGGTGTAAGTCTGTGTGAGGAAATGCAAGAATCCTATGCAGAGCCCATCCAAATATCTCCCTGGTAGCACACCACCACTTCATTACCAGCAGTATCTGCTTGCGCAAACAAATCCTGACAGCAAACACAGGTGAACCTTCTGAAAGATCTAATCTCAGAAAATATACTAAGTTGCTTGACCCACACGATTGGTACTTTGTGGGGTATATCTATACTGCTGGATCAAATCTTCATTGCTGCTACATTTTTTCATCCATACCTTGCCATTTAGTATTAATTTAATTATGCAGAATCAGCCATAATCAAACAGAATCACCTATGTTGGGAAACACCAGAAAGACCATCAAGTCAAACCATTACCCAGGATTGCCCAGTCCACCAATAAACCATGTCACTGAGGGCCTCATCCAAGTATGGTGATTCCCTGGGAAGCCTCTTAATTTAAACATTAAACATTTGCCATAGGTGAGCTGTTACCAGACTAGAAGGTATTAACTGATAGGAAGAAACTGAACTGAAAGCACTCTTGGCTTTGTGTGTTAATATGTAAGGAATAGAAGTGAATGTGAATAGCATCCTGCCCTCCTGCTCTGCTGGGTACTGTTGTAGCACTGACTCCATAAAAAAGTGTGTGTGTGTTGATAAATCACAGGCAATAGTAGCTTTCTTAAAGTAGGGAAGGGAAGGAGAGGGTCCACAGCCCTACCTGTGTCGGCTGTACACCAAAGCTCACTGCCACCTCCAGAGTGAAATTCTGTTACCTACAACATGCTACATCCCACAAAATGAACCACACCCTTTCATAAAACAGCACTGGTTGGAAGTACAGTAATTTCCAATAGAACAGTATAGACTGGGGGTGGGGGTGGGTGGAGGAGTGCCAAACTATGTATTTGCACTTAGAAGAGTGGCATGAAAAGTGGTTTTAACAATCCCCTTCTTCTGAGTGGAACAAACTGGACTCAGTGCCTGAGGGTCTTAAATGCTGTTATCCACCAACTGGGTCATTATTTATATCATCTGCATCTATGTGACAAGTATACCTTTCCTTCCAAATTGCTGATAAATGTCAGCTCTTTCAGTCCAGAGATTTCCAGTCTGTATCACTGATGGTCTGCATGCAACCTCAAAGGAGCAGCCAAACACAATTAAAACTCTTTCCTGCTGCTTTCTTCTGCAGGCAGTGAGACAGCTTCAGTAGGTAAGAACTTACTGTCATACTTGGGATCAGCTTCACACAGCGAAAGAAGATGCTACCGTGTTGCTATGGTCTCACATTCCCTTCTCCTTACACCATTTAGACTAATACAGGACATAAATGCAGAAACTAAGGGCCAGCTCTTTTTCCCCCTGAATACGCGACTGCAGTTGCTGTCAGTTTCACTGACAGCAGTATTTGTCCTGTGGCTGAATCAGAGAAATCACTATGGGCACATACTGTTTAGAGACAGTAATGGAACGTGAAGAAGTAGTGTCAAAGTAAAACCAAACTGTGCAGCTGAAAAAGTGAAATCTCAAATCATTGGCAGAAACTAATTCATGAGAGCAATGATCCAGCAAATAGCCAATCAAAAGGAGGTGGAGTTGGAGAAATATGAAAAAAGATCAAAAACTACAAAATCAAATGGCACCTGACAGAGTAGCACACATTCAAATATGAAGCAGTACATAATAAAAGAGAAAACAAGGAAGATAATGCAACAATAACAGAAAGGAATGGAAACCACCAAATATAACAGAAAATGAACAGATAATAATATTCATAATTCCAGAAAAAGTCCGAATCAGTCCCAGAAAACTGTACACAACTTTTAAAAGTTGAATTCAGTGTTATTTATTAACAAGGGCACACTGGAGGAAGAGGTACGCATGGAAAAGACAGACAAAGAATAACTTTTCCAATCTTCTATGTTCACGTCACCATTTCACCAACATATTTCCCTCCTCATGAGGGAAACATGTGCACACAGCCACCTTCCATTTCTTTTGTTGCTTCAGCCTATTGAATCCTGTCACTCATCAGCTGTCTGGGGTCTCCCATAGTCTTTGTTCCTTTTGCGTACAATAACCATCCCAATTAAGATTCTGGGATTCCTAGTTGTGTGGCTACACAGTAATTGTTATTTCTTTTATTGTTAAAAATATTCATTAGTCAAATACAAGCTTTGGGGAAAATAAAGCAGTATGAACAAGGAGAGGCACAAGTTTTTGTCAAAACTAGGAAGAAAAGAATGCCAGGATAATAGTGATTTGCTTGTCAGGGAAGTTCATGCAGCACATGAGAACCAGAAACAAGTCCCAGCTCCGCCTGATTTACAACAAGAGTGTGAAGGAAGCCAAGTCAGTCTTTCTGTGGTTCAATGACTATTAATATAAGGCAGAACAGACGTAACTGGAAAGCCTGAGAAAGTCCCACACACACTCCCTTGCAAAAGGTACTGTCTGGAGACGAGGCAGACCGCAGCCTAGTTTCAGCAGAGCAGGAACTTCCAAGTACACTGAACTGCCTCAGGTTTACATTGAAATGCAGAGGGAATATTTCTAATGTCCCAGTGAGTTTGATGGCTATTCTGCACTTACTTCCGTGCTCCTCCTCTCTCACAGACCTCAAAAAAAATACAATCCTGCTCCCTGCTCTCCTTGGAGAGCTCAGAGGAGCAACACATTAGCTGAAGCAGTATTTTTTCGCTTGGAAGAAGTCTGGCTGGGCTTTTGGAAGGATGAGAACTGTGCGCTCCCTAATATGGAGGAAACTGAAGCAGAGCAAATGAGAAGATCACAAATCAAACTTTCATAAAAGTTATGCTGACTGCAATCGTATAATCTAGGATAAGGGTTGTTAAAACCAGCAACAGCGACAAAACCCAACCAAACCCAATAAAGACACTCAAGGGGAAAAATCAAGAGAAAGTTTCAGCAGTCATAATTCAGGTACCAAATGATTTTACAAGTGTATAAGAAAGAAAAGTTCAGCAGAAGCAACTTCAAACTCTCCAAAGAAGTGGGAACCTGCAGAAGACACAGACTAATACTGGGAAACAGAAAAAACTCTTTGCTCAGTGGTTATCAGGACGAGGAAGAACAGTGTTTCAGGAAACATTTCCTGGAGGCAAAAAAGCATGAACATTCCTTTGTTAGGACACATGTAAAAGAAAAATGAAACATCTTTAAAAACATTCTTAGAGATTTTTGCTTTTGCTCTGACCCAGAAGCCCATCTCATCTTGGTAAGACTTGTCTTTCCATCTGTGCAATCACATAGGTATCTCCTATTACAGATGTTTCTAATAGAATCATACCAAGTTGCTTGAAAGGGACCTGTGGAGATCATTTAGTCCATCCTCCTGCTTAATACCATAGGTATCACCCGCACTAGGGCCCATCAGCTGTGGTTTGGCTGGCCAACTCCTCAAAATTTCCCAGGGTGGAGGTTGCACAGCCTTTCTCAGTAACATGCTCCCTATGGCCTCCTCTTCACCAGACTAATCTGTCAATCTCTGCTTGTGCTCTTGGTCCTTCAGTATCCTGGCACCTCTCTCCTGGATCCCTCCAGCCTCTTTACAGCCTTCTTTGAACTGGGGGAGGAAGGAGGCTCAGTAAGTGATGCATGATTCCAGGTATGGCATAACATGTGCCAAGTAAAGGTGGATGAGAACAACCTGATCAGCTGGCTATGCTTCTCCTAGCCCAATGTGTGGTTTACCTTGTCTTTACCTTTTGGCTCAACCCTACATGCCTCACCCAGACACCATAACCCTGAGGTCCATTCCAGCCAGGCTGCTGCTTAGCCAGCTACCACGTTGTACCACTGCTAGAGATACACTGCCCTGAATGCAGAAACTTGCATTTCTTCTTCTTCTTTCTTCTTCTTCTGTTGTCCCAGCCTTCAACTTTCTGAAGATTTCTCTGGACTAAAGCTGTGCCATTCTGTGTGTCAATCACTCCCCCCCACTTAACACAGTCTGTAAATTTGCTAACGGTGCCATCTGCCTCTTCTTACAGGCCACTGGCTTCTTGTCTTTGCTATGTTTGAAAATGAATTTCAAGATGTTCTTTTTCAGTGAATGAGGTGACAATAACTGTCATATTGTTCCCTGAATTCTCCTTTTTGCCCATATGCAAGACAGGCCCTTTAGTCTTTAGCCTTTTTCCAGTCTTCATGGGCCTCTGCAGATCACCCTGATTTTTCACAGATGATAGGCAACAGGTAACTCTTTCAGTACTGATGAATCTCATCAAGCCCTATGGATCTGGTTACATCCAGTTGTAGTTGCTGCTACCTCATTGCTTCTTCCCTGTAGGCTATCTTCTATATCAAATAGTGCTAGTATGTATAAAGCTGGGAGCAGGCTTTGTCTGACTCAAAAAAGACACTGCGGACCCTGTTTTGTAATGGTTTTTTGTTCTCCCCCAAAGGCCTACATGCTCTTTGAACTTCTTTTGTAATTTGTGTTCCCATAGAATCCCTTCTTGTTACTCTAAATGCACTCTCCCCATCTTAGCTCCACATGGGCCTTGACCTTACTCATTTTTTTGCCAAAAAAAAGGCTCAAACGTTTATACTCTTCCTTTTTTGTACATTCATCTTTTCAATTCTAGCATGCTATGGGGTTGCATTACTGGCTCACCATGCAACTCCATGATTGGTCAGGAGAGCCTTCTGCTTTCAGCCCATCCTGTACAATGAGGCAGATTGCTCTTCACATCTCAGTAAGTTTTGGGGGTTTTGCGTAGTTGTGCCTGCGGTTTTGATTTTTTTAATTAATTAATTTCTTTTTTTCCATTTTAAATCAGCCCTCCTGTTCCCCTTTCCCCTTTGGCAGCTTCCCTAGGAATTTTGCAAGCAACTTCCCCAGGCCAAACTCTGTTCTATAAAGTCCAGGGTCCTTCTTTCTGCTGCTTCTCTTTGCAGCCTTCCTCTGCACCTTGAACTCAATCATCTAACGGCTGCTGCAGCCCAAGTTGCCATTCTGCCAATTCTTCCCACTTTGCAAACAGCAGGTCAAACACAGCCCCTCCACCATCTGCATTATAAACTGTGAGCAATACAGTCTAGGGACTTCTTAGGTCGCTTACATGGTTCAAGCCTAGCAGTACATGTCTGGATAGCTGAAATGTCCCATGAGAAATGGGACTCAAAAGTTTGCAATTAAGAGACTTCTATAATTGTCTGTAGAAAGCCCCACCCTCCACATCTTGTTTAAGGGCTTTACGTCAGATGCCACCACAGTCTCTTCAGTATCACTCTGCCCTTAAACCTTGACTCTTAACAGGTACATCCTTAGATTTCTACTAGAGCTCTGCAAAGTTAAGGAGCACCTTTACAGAGAGCACTGCAAACCTGCTGATTTTCCATGAACAGTCTTTGCTCTGACGTGAGAGCACTCTGGTCAAGATCTAACACAGAGTTCATATATGTTTCAGAAGACCTCCCACCAAGTCTTCATATCATCATTTTGTGTAAGACAGTGTTATATAAAGTATTACTGCTCTGTTTTTGTTTTTTTCTCCATCTTTTCTATATGACCTCTTCCCACCTCCCTATTAACAAGTTTTTCAGCTCTTTAGGGCTACGCTTTTCTTCTACATTTGTAGTTCACGCGCTTGAGTTCCTATCCTCGCTAGCATTAATGTAACAATCATCTTTTAAAAAGTGTAGTATAATATAACTGGGGTGAATGTTGGGGCTGGCAGCCAGAAAAAGAGGAGTAACAGGTTCCCAGTATTCATAATTTGCAATTCATCAACCTCAAAAGAGATGAATGCACCTCAAATTGATTTAGCATCATTTACATATGTAAGCAAAACTCTGCGATCTAGTTATGGTCATTTATCATTATAAAGAACGGGAAAACCGTTAATTTTGAATCCATTCAAATGAACAGGAGACAGACCAGAAGGTGATCAAGAAGAGTGAATAGATTGCAATTATACTACTTTTACACAAAAATTCATTGCAAAATTATGTGCAATAATTATGCTGCTGTTGTACTGAAACAAAAAATGAATTAAAAAATATCCTTTACTTCTACTGATTACATTCTACAAAACTTTCTATGATACCTGAAAGGATAAAACTGGATAAAGACGCCAAAGCTTCTATGTTATTCTTCCAACAGAGTACCCTAGTAGGTACTGATGGATAGCAGCTAATGCCCCCGAAAAAATATTCAAAGGAATTAACAACTCTGTGGTCTCCAGAAGGTGGAAGTAGATACTGCTACTGACTTCTCCCTATCCTGTGCCACTTGCAAGGCGTGCTTTCCAAGATTTAGGAGGCTACAGACCATAAATGTGCCCTCCAGAAGACCTGCAGCATTCATGAAGTGACAGCTCTTTTTGATCCCACCCTTCCATGCCCACCTTTGCCTTCTACTGCAAGTCTTTCTCCCTGCCAATAGTCCCTGAGCTAGGGACAAGAGAGGGCATTGACCAGCTTCAGAGGAAGCTCTTATCAAGCCAGTAATGACCCACCATGCCCAGAAACAGAATGTAATGACAAAGTGCCTGAATTACAGGATGGTGTATGCAGATCCTGACAGAGTGTGTGCTCCCCAGACGCTTTACTCATACATACTGGTGCCTCCTTACACCAGTAGCCACATCTACTTCTCCAGTGGCTGCTGTGCTGGATTCAGGTGGTGAGGAAGGAATCACCCTCGTTCAGCTGAACCACCACATCTGGGATCATTATTTTTATGAAGGGTTCAGCTGAACCACCACATCTGGGATCATTATTTTTGTCAGACCAAATAAGCAGTAAAACTGACATTTTAATTAACTTCTTACAAGTTTTCACTGTAAGTATGGCACAGTTCAGATTTTACGTCAAGTTGCAAGTGATATCCCCACGTAAAATGTCTATTAAAATGCAATTCTTCAAGGGGTATCATTAAAGAAAACCCGGTGAATGAATTCACTGTCACACCCATGGTTGACACTCATCTGCCTGTCTCTTAGGCTCTCCTTCATAGAATCATGGAATAGTTAGGGTTGGAAAGGACCTTAAGTTCATCAAGTTTCAACCCCCTGCCATGGGCAGGGACACCTCACACTAAACCATCTCACCCAAGGTTATATCCAACCTGGCCTTAAACACCGCCAGGGATGGAGCATTCACAACTTCCCTGGGCAACCCATTCCAGTGCCTCACCACCCTTA
>JANRGW010034681.1:0-12290 GCA_024733675.1 Psilopsiagon aymara
GATCCTTTTTGTGCTACCCCCCAGCTCCAGGGCCAGGCTTTGAAATCTGTTGAAAAGAAAGCCTTTTTGCCAAAATAAACAGCCTGTCATGTTAAATCACTCTCCCTTCCTCTCTGCCTCCCCTGCCTGCATCCCCTGTCTCCATTCCAGCCTTTTTGCCGGGGGCCATGCCCCTTGGGGTGAACTCCTGACTCAGGCAGTGCTGGCGCTGGGGCCGGTGCAGAGCCAGGGTGCTGGGGCAGAGCATCACCTATGTCCCACATCCCCATTTCCAATGCCAGTTCTTCCACCTGCCAGCTCAAACCTCTGATGATGTCTTCCTGTGACAGTGTCCAGGGCTCAGTAGTGACACTACACATGGCATTCCCAAGCTCACCATGACCCAGCAGTGTGCAGTCGCAGCCCAGAAAATCAACTGTGTCCTGGCTGCATCAAAAGGAACATGACCAGCAGGTCGAAGGAGGGGATTCTCTCCCTCTGCTCTCACAAGAATCCCGCTGCAGTCCTTCATCCAGCTCTGGGACCCCAAAATAAGAGGGACATGGAGCTGCTGGAGAGAGTCCAGAGGAGGCTACTGAGATGCTCTGAGGGCTGGACCACCTCTGCTATGGAGACAAAATGAGAGAGCTGGGCTTGTTCAGCCTGGAGAAGGGAAGGCCCCAGGGAGACCTTAAAGCAGCTTCCAGTGCCTAAAGGGGGCAACCAGAAATCTGGAGAGGGACTTTTTACAAGGGCCTGCAGTAATAGGACAAGGGGGAATGGCTTTGAGCTGACAGAGGGAAGATTTAGATAAGATATTAGGAAGAAGTTCTTCCCTGTGAGGGTGCTGAGGCCTTGGCACAGGTTGCCCAGAGAAACTATGGCTGCCCCATCCCTGGCAGTGCTCAAGGCCAGGTTGGACGGGGCTTGGAGCAACCTGGTATAGTGGAAGGTGTCCCTGCCCATGGCAGGAGGTTGGAACTGGGTGAAATTTAAGGTCCCTTCCAACCCAAACCATTTTATGATTCTATGATCCTATGGAGGACCAAGCTGGGTGAACGATGTCAGGGGCTTGCTGCAGCCACCTATACACCCCTGCCATGTTGAGTGATCCCATGCCCTGCTTTTTTTTTCCCCCTATTTTTCGCTTGGCCTTGCTCTTTCAGGGCTGTTTTCTCCTTCCTGTCTCTAATGGAGCAAAAATTCGTAGAACCATAAAATGCTGAGATGGAAAACAAGCGATTAGCTCATTCAGCCCTGCCCCTCTGCCAGTGCCAGGCCATTCCCCACCAGCCTCTCAGTGACTCCTTTGGACTGAGCACCATGCACTCCAGCCATGTCTTCCATGGCCTGACATTCCTGCTAGGAAATCTTCCCCAAAGCCTCACCTCCAAGGGTGACATGCTATGTATGAAGCCGTCAGTTGGTTACGTGTCCTGGGACTGCTCTGAATGCCTGGCCCTGCACTGTGCCTGGCCATATGACTTGCCCCAGCACAGCCCCCCTGTGCCTGGTAGCATGGGTAAGCTGCCCCTCCAGGGTCAGATCCTGGCCCCTTGCCTGTTGAGGAGAGGAAAAGGAAGGGGAAATGGAAAGAAAAAAGCAAAGAAAGAGGAAGGGAAAGGGAAAGTAAGAAGGGGAAAGGAGAAAGGGAAAAGGGGAACAAGGAAGGAAAAAGAGAAAAGGAAGTGGAAGGGGGAGGAGAAGGGAAAGGGGAAAGGGAAGCAGATGGGAAAGGGAAGGAAGAAAGGAAAGAAGGAAAAAAAAAAGGGGGAAGGAGGAAGTAGAAGATAAAAGGAGGAAGGGAAAAGGGTAAGGCTCTGGCTTGTGGGAAGGGGCAGAGGGCATGATTTTGCAGTACCCATCTCTCAATGGTAGCACCGGGAGATCCACAAAGTTCAGGTGCCAAAGGCAGTGAGGAGCTGAGGAATCACATCACACTTGCTCCTCCTGGTGCCAAAGCTCTAGCACTGATGGGAGCAGGACATCAGGGTCATGCTGTTTCCCCCACCAGCACCAAGCTGCCCAGGAGGGAAGCCTCATCTCCCCACCCTGATCCCTGAATCCCTGTGGGTCACCCCCCATCTCCAGGAATCACAGAATGCTTTGGGTTGGAAAAGACCTTAGGATCATCAATTTCCAACCCCTCTGCCATGGGCAGGGGTGCCTCGCACTAGACCATGTCACCCAAGGCTTTGTCCAGCCTGGCCTTGAACACTGACAGGGACAGCGTATTTACCACATCTGTGGGCAACCCGTGCCAGTGCCTCACCACCCTCACAGTAAAGAACTTCTTTCTCACATTTAACCTAAGCTTCTCCTGTTTAAGTTTAATCCTATTACCCCTTGTCCTATCGCTAGAGTCCCTGATGGGGAGTCCTTTACGGGCACGGTATGCACCTCCCCTCTCCGGGATTTGGGGGAAATGCAGGAGGACTGAGGCGCAGCCAGGAAGTCAGTTCGGAAGCAGGAGCCAGCCTTTGCCCTGCTGCGGCCAGGGCTGCCCTAACTCCAGCGGCTGAGCCTGCCCCACGCAGCTCCCCGCAGGCGGAAGGTGAGAGAGGTCCGGCTCAGCAATGAGCGCCGCCCGCAGCGTCTGCTCCTCCTGGCGGCGGCCGAGCCGGGGACCGCCGCTTCCCGCTGCCCGCCGGATCCCTTGGCGATGCTCCCCGCGGCCAGCGCTGTCGCCGGGCAGCCGTGCCGATGGGAGCCCACGGCCATCGCGGGTCCGGTGTTACCGGGGTGACATCGGGGCCTACTGGAGGGGAGCCTGGCAGGGACCAGGGCTTCGCCAGGCCGACAGCCACGGGGGTCTGCCCACATCTGGTAAGCTTGAGCCTGAGCTTGAGCCTGAGCCTCGTGTGTCCACTGACTGGGCATGGGTCTGGGCCAGCAGCACTGTGCTGAGCACCTCCATGGTGGTGTGGGGTCCCACAGCCCTCCCACAGCCAGCCCAGCATAACGCAACGCAAGCTGGGAGCCAACTTGCCTGGGCAGCCCCAGGCAGCTGAAATGAACTGGGCTAGGGTGGAAGGGCAGTGAGCTGCCTTCGCTTGTCACTGGCTGTGAGGGGATGTTGCTGACACGCAGCCTGGGTGCCAGGAGACGAATGGGAGACCGCAGCATCGTCCTGGTGTGACCCACTGGCTGAGCATTCCTTATCACACCCCTGGACTGCCTGGCAGGCCACGGTGTGACTTGGTTCCCCGCCCTGAGAGGACATAGTGCTCCCAGCAGCTCTCCCTGGCATATGCCCAGCGGCAGTGCTTGTCAACGCCTGGCTGTGACTTCCCTCCACCCACCCTGCGCTGGCTCCCAGCCCTGCTCTCCCTGCCCACATACTTTAGCTCCTGCTCTGAGCAGGCTTGGGACAGCAGCAGAGCTGCCATGGCAGCCAGAGCTTCCCACTGGCACAGCTCCCTGGGGGCGATCATGCCCCATGAGAGGCAATGGCTGCAGCGTTTCCAGCAGGCTGACAACATCCTGCTGACCCTGCTGGAGGATGTCCACTTCAGAGAACCCTGCTTCCTTGTGGACTATGCCAGGAACTCGGAAGCCTTCGAGTTCTCTCTGTGCACCTCTGAGGATGCTGTCACTATGGAAGTCCCCCTGTGGACTGACAGTGATGCCCTGCAGGTGCTGGTGCACTGGCCTGGGCACACCCCAGCCAGGCACTGTCTGGGACTGGACACCTGCGATATCTGAAGTGTTCTGGGGGCCAACTTGGAGAACTGGACCAGCGCTGTGTGTGCAGTGGAGCAGGAAGGTGGTGCGGGGTGCCTGGTTCCAGTCAAAGTCTTCCAGCACCTGAAAGAGCTCATTGTTTTGGCCATCGTGCGCTGCCAGTACTGCTTCCTGCTTCAGCCAGGTGTGGAGGCCAGTGGGACACTTCCCTGGATGGGAGCTGCCTCCAGCATGGCTGGGGAATCCAGCTCAGTGGTGGTTCCTGTTCAGACAGGCTGGGGCACAAGTCCCTGGATGCGTGGCCCATCCAAAGCCTGCATGAGCGAGCAAGCACCCTGCCATGTGCTGGAACAGGTTTTTCCCTCAGTTAAGGAAGGGGAGACGCAAACTACTCCCTGCCATCCCACAGCAGCTGTCATCCTTGGGAATCTACCCTGGGCTGATGGCACTCTCCATTGCAGTTGGCAGCTGGCAGCTCCACACAGCATTCACCCACCTCTGCCTTTAGTCCTCAGGAAGGGTTTGCTCACCCAAACCCCCATCTCCCCTGGACTCCCAAGTGCCTCCTCCTGCCTGGAGGAGGCTGTTTGGAGAGTGAACTAGAAGTGCATCAGGGCTGGATCAGGACCTTGGGACTGGACCTGGGCCTTTGGGCATGGGCCTGACCCCTGCACGGGCCCCCAGCTGGGAATGGTGTTCCTGGGAAGGACATGGTGGGAAGGGACCCTGGGAATGCCCATAGGGGGTCCCATCAGGTTCTTCATGAATTTGCATTTTCAAAGGAGCTGCTTAGCCCTGATGGAGAGATGATGCGAAAGGGCCAACAGGCCTAGAAGTCTTAGCCCCAGCAAGCCCACTTTTCCCTCCTTTCTCCATGTCCAAGACAGATCCCTGTGTCTTCCTCTACTCCCGCAGCCTGAGACCTTTCCTGGTCCATTTTTCTTGGACTACATTGTTTGTGTTGGCGCTGTGCAGCCACCCAGCAGCATGGCCCTGTTCAGCTGCTTGGGGCTTCCTGCTGAGCCCACACCCGCTGGCCCTGAGCCCTGCTAAAGCGATGCTCCTTCCCGAAAACCACACCAGTGGAGTCTGGAGAAAGGCTTTTGCTGGGGAACCACAGCCAAACCGCAGCATTGGAAGGGGATGAGTTGAGTAGGACAAGACGTGCCCATGGGCATTGCAGCACACACCTGGGTTCAGCCCACGGGACTGGTTGCAGTAACCTCCTAACTGCAGCCAAACCTTTTGCATCAAAGTGATCTCAGTACTGAAAATCTGCAGGAAGATACCATGGTGCTCTCCCTGCTGCTCCGTGATGGCTGGAAGACCATCTGCTTTGACATTGTCCCCGTGGTGGAGAGGTGGCAGGAGCTGCTCCAGCTAAAGGGGCAGCAGAGTGACAGCGGCTTCCGTGAAGACATCCTCTGGAAGGCCAAGGAAGGGGCCCACTATATGCCTGCGTCTCCCCATTGCAGATAATGAGCAGCTCAGCCGTGCACAAAGCAAGGTGACCTTGCTCTGGGGGTGCCCCATGGCTGGCAGCATGTCCAGGTGCAGGCAAAAAAGGGGATGGGAAAGTGGAGGAACATGTCAGCATGGGGTGAAGTCACCCCCTCAGGATACCAAACCTTCTGTCCTGTGCTGTGGGAAAAACCTCAGCCAGGTTCCAAGTAGCTCAAGGAAACAGGGGAGGAGGATGTAAGGAGGAGCCCCCACAGTTGTTCACAGGAGCTGGGCCCTGGCCACATGGAGGGTGTCAGCTCTCTGATCCTTGCTTGCACTTCGGGAGCAAGCCTGGGAATCCAGCAGCAGCAGCGGGATGAGGTGCCTGCCAGGGCAGGCTGCAGGAGGGAGCAGTGCTGGGATGACACACATCTTGCCTGCCAGCACAGCTACCCAGCCCCAAGGAGGGGACAGGCATCCAACTGGACCAGCCCAGGATTAGTTTGGGCACAAAATGGCCCAGCTGGATCCTTGGGGCCTCTCCAGGGCAGCCTGCAGCTCTCCCTGCTGCATGTAGGAAAGCACAATCCCACTTTGCTTCCCCTCTTGTCCCTCCTGGGAAGGCAGAAGCTGCTCAGCAGCGTTCCCATGCTGCAGTCTCTCAGGTTCCTCTTCGCCAGAGGTGGGTATGGGAGAAAGATCCAGGATGGTGCATTCCTGAGGCCATGTGGGTGGCTGGGGGGGGATCCCCATCTATTCAGGACATTGCAGGTATCCTCTCCCCAGCTGGGAGGATACAGGTCTCCCAGTTTCTCT
This sequence comes from Psilopsiagon aymara, assembly GCA_024733675.1. Classification (NCBI taxonomy): domain Eukaryota; kingdom Metazoa; phylum Chordata; class Aves; order Psittaciformes; family Psittacidae; genus Psilopsiagon; species Psilopsiagon aymara. The sequence continues at coordinate 5,923 of JANRGW010034681.1, forward strand.
GGCCAGATCCTCCACTGCACACACTGACAGCTGGCAGGCAGACCCCAGCACCAGGGCCTTCCCGCAGCTACCCACTGAGGACAGGTCCTGCTGCGACACAGCCTACTTTGACATGCTGCTCAGCCAGGAAATGCCAGACCCTCAGCTGGTATCGCATGGCAGAGCGTGGTAGTGCCAGAAACCACCTGGGTAGAGCACCGTAGGGTGTGCTGGAGTTTGCCCCCCAGCTGCTGGCATGTGCTATCCATCCCCATTGGAGGCTGTGGGAGGATGGAGATGCTGGGGCATGGGCCTCAAGCAGAGCGAGGAGCCCTCTCCTGTCACTCCCCACCTGCCTCTGCTTAGTTCCAGATGTACAAGATCCAGAACGGTGCACACCACTCAGGAATGTGCCAGCTCTTCTCCAAGATCCAGTGATAAGCAGAGCTAAGAGGGATCCTGCTGCCACCCCATCTGAGTGTCTCAAAAATCGGGGGGGGGTGGGGTGGTGGTGCAAGGTATGCTATGGGGCCAGTGAGCAGGATGCTGCCATGTTGCTTTATTGAGGAAAGATGGTGCTGGGGAGCAAGTACATGTCTGCTGGTCTGCTGCAGCTGTGCGGGGTGCACGGCCTCTCTGCTCCCCTGGTAGAGCTGGGTGCCAGGGCAGGTTTCATCCCAGGGTGCCTAATCTGGGGTGGGGGGTGGCTGTAGTCCTGCACCGTTGGGCTGTGATGCAGGTTGATGATGGTAGGGGATGTGACCTGTGATAGATCCTGCATGCAGCCCTCATGTCAGCTTGAGGTGGGGCTGCCATGTGCTGGCCCCAGAAGGGGAGAAGCTGGGGGGCCAGGCCATCAGGGTGAGGAGTGACCCTGCACAGGCACTGGGAGAAAGGGTTTTGGGCCAGGTCCTGCATCTGCTAAGCCACAGCCCTCACCTCCCCACCCCTGCTCTTCCAGCTTCTCGCTCCGGCTCTGGCTTGGGTTGCTGGGTGTTGCGGTGTTTCCTGCCGGCATCCTGGGGAGGGGGGTGCTTACAGCCTGCTGCGGCGGCAGCACCTCAGGGCATCTCGCAGGGCGTGCAGCACACGGTCCACGTTCCTGCTGGTCGAGTTGCAGCCCATGAGGCCGATTCGCAGGACCTGGGAGAAGTCAAGTGTTTTCCTGCCCTGCCCACGTTTGTATCCACGCTCTGCGAGCAGAGTGGCTTGTGGCAAAGCACAGGCTCCGTGCGGAGCAGGAGCACGGCCGTGTGCACTGTTGGGTGTAAGTGCATGTGTGTAACTCCCTGTTTGCTCCTATTTTAACACATAGTTCCTCTAAAGATGTGTCACCCTGCTAATTATGCGCGCCGTTACTCAGTTACGCGTGGCAATTGTGTGTGGTTAGAAGCCGCTATGTGCTGCTGCAGGGGATGGGATGCATCCAGCTGTGTGTTTGCTGTTTGCAGCCAGCGAGCATCAGTTAATTGCGGGGCATGGATGCAGCTCTAGCTGGGTTTGGTGCCCGGCCATGGGAAGCAGGAGGGGAGCATGCTGCCCACCTTGCCCACTGAGGGGCCCAGGCCCCCGGAGATCTCAATGGCATAGTTGTCCATGAGAAAGGCTGTGATCTCCTTCCAGTCATAGCCCTCAGGCACCCTGACAGTGGTGATGGTGGGAAGTCTTGCTTTCTGGGGAAGAGAGAAACTGGGTTAAATCTGCATCCCCTGGCTGTTGCCCCATCCCTCAGTGAGCCCAGCAGCCTGCCAGGAGAGAGCATCTCTGGGAGGTGAGTTTTTTCTCCAGTATCAAAAGCTGCCCAGGCACATCTCCAGCTGTTCAGGGCCATGTTCTCACACTGCTCCTGCACCGTGGTGGTGGGCTCACCCTGCACTCACCTCCTCCTTCACAAACAGTTCAAGACCCAGGTCGCGCAGCCCCTGGCACAGCTGGGCACAGTTGACCCGGTGCTGCTCCCAGGAGTTCTCCAGACCCTGCAGGAAGAGAGGAGGGAGAAGGTCCCTGCTGCTGGTAGGTACCTCCTGGCACACACCGCTCCCCCAAGCCCACCAGCACGGCTGGTGCCCCCCTGCCTGCCTGCTGCCACTCACCAGCTCTGCCAGCATGGCCAAGCCTTCCCTTAGGCTGAAGAAGCTGTTGATTGGAGCCGTGTGGTGGTACCTGCAAAAACCCAAGGAGCACCCAGCTGGGTTCGACCCAGCACATTGCAAAGCAGTACTGCAGCTCATGGTGGGGAGAACCAGGGCTCAGCATCCTCCCTCCTCTTCACACAGCACAAGAGGGGATGAAAATCCCCCCCAGAACATTTGGTGACCAGAAGACAGGATGATGGGAAGATAGGGCCCCCAAGCTGGGGCAAAAGGCTGTGGGTGGAAGAGCTGCAGCCATCTGTCCTGGGACAGCCTGCCCTCACCTTCGTGGCTCTCCGTCACAGCCCCAGTAGTTTGCCAGCCAACGCATGTCCAGGTAGAAGGATGGGGGCTTTGTCTTCCTTCTTAGAATCTTCTCCCTGGTGAAGCAGAGTGTTGGGGAGGAGCCAGACCTTGACCCCACCAGCTCTGGAGTGGGGTCAGTTCTGGAGGAGGGCCTCTCCAAAGTGAATATAGTGGCTCCAGCTGCTATGGCTGCCCAGAGATGGGCAGAGCTCTGGCCATACAGAGCTGCTGCTGGCTGCACTCTCCAGAGCAGGGCTGGAGCAGACATCTGGCAAAGCAGGGGTTTGTCAGAGCCATTGCCTTTCCCTGCATTGGCACAGGGTTGTCCCTACCTGGCTCGTTTGCTGAACGAGATGGGTGCACTGCCAGGGGGGGCATTAAGGACTTTCTGAGACCCCGAGTACAGGATGTCAATCTCTGCCCAAGAGGGGAGGAAGCTTTTTAGGTACCAGAGGCTCACAGCGGGGTCACACTGAGCCCCCCTATCTCAGGGAAGCACAGAGTGACACATGCTGCAAGTCCCATTTGTGTTTGGCCTGCACCAAGCACATCTGACACTTGATTGTTCCCCAGGAGGAGCAGCCTCTCTGGCTGCAGCTGGACCAGTTTCTAGCGCTGCTTGCCTGAAATGCGAGCAGTGAGGCTGATCCCATGTTCCCTTCCCCCTTTGCCCTCCCTTATGATGTGAGCCCCCTTCTCCCCTGGGTGCCCATGATGGCACTCTGGCTCTTACCCTGATGGTCCATGAAGATGGGGGCTCCCCCAAGTGATGCCACCGCATCCACAAGCAGCAGGCAGCCATGCCTGTGTGAAGACAGAGCTCAGCCTGGTGTTCCTGCCACCTCCCCTTGACACCTTTCTACCTGCAACCCCTGCATCCTGGTCTCCCCAGAGCCATGTGTCTCACTGGCAACCAACAACTTCCAGTACAATACAGCCAGAGAAGAGCCAGGGCATGTAAATCCCTGTGCACCAATCGCCAGTGGTGATGTTGGGGTCCTGCCAGCCCCCACTGGTGCCCACTGCGTACTGACCTGTGGCACAGCTTGCCCAGCCCCTCCAGTGGCTGCAGCACCCCTGTGGAGGACTCGCCATGGGTGATGAAGAGGACCGAGGGTTTGTGCTGTACCAGGCCCTGTGTGAAACAGAGGGCAAAGTGACTGACCCCGGGAACAACTTGTACCCACTGCCCTGCACCATGGCCAGCACCCACCTCCTCGATGTCCCAGGGAGTGAAGTACTCTCCTGGGGGCTTCATCAGTTCATGTACACTGGCTCCTGGGGGACATTTGAGCAGAGGCAGAGTGAGGTTTTGGCGTGCCTTCACCTGGGAAGTCACCTGCTCCGCGGGGGAATTGGTTATGCATGAATCATGAGCATGGCCACCCACAGGGGGTCCGGCCTCCTGTGGATTTGCTCAGGGGAAGAGCTATAAACCACTTAACTGGAGGGACATCACCCTGGAAAAAGCCTGGAGCGCTCTCTGGCTGCAGAAGCTGTGTCACTCACTGAACACTGCTGCCGGGATGGGGACAGCAAGTCAGGGGTCACAATCTGGCATCCCACCCGCACGCGTTTCCCTGAGCCCTGCTGGTGCCATCTGGGTGTCCCAGGCATACCCAACCTCCTGGCGATGTCGGCCGCACGCTCTCCCCAAATGCCATTGACAGCCACCAGCACTGTGTCGCCATGCTCTACCAGGTTGAGGAGGGCAGCCTCCATGGCACAGTGGCCAGTGCCGCTGATAGCCAGGGACAGCTGGTTCTGCGTCTGAAAGGCGTACTGGATGCCCACCTTAATGTCATCCATCACCTGTGGAGACAGGGGACTGACTGGCACCACTATTGCCCTCCTCGCCCTGGCAGAGCTATCCCAGCCCCTCACGGGAGGTGAGGAAGAGGGAAGGAAGGGAGGAAGGCTGGGCCGGGGCAGCTCACCTGCAGCACCTCGGGGTGCATATGGCCCAGGAGCTGCCGGCCACCTGCAGCCAGGATGCGGGGGGGCACGTTGCTGGGCCCCGGCCCGAGCAGCAGCCTCTCTGGCACGGCCAGGGGCCGGAGCAGCCCCTGGGGCGGGAGGACGTGAAGCAGGTTGGAGGCCATGGCGTGGCAAGTCCGGAGAGGAGAGGCAGAGGCTGCCCGTGAAGCAAGCAGCGGCACGGTGCGGAGCATCCTGTGCCAGCAGTGACCAGCTTCCCCGTGGACCTTGACCCCAGGTTCAGTGCTCCCCCCAGTGGCCCGGACTCTGCCCCTGATCAACTCTTGGTCTGGTTAATGTGACACCAGCACCATCCCTGCTGTCTCAGCCCCCTCATTTGGGGGGATCCACGCTTGCTAGTGCTGGGGAGATTGCTCCTCAGGCATGCCAGCTCCTGGCACGGACAAGCACGCACACAGGCACCATCTCCATGGCTCCAAGGACATTGTGGTTGATGGTTCCCAACACCATCCCAGCAGGTGGGATCCCTGCCCCTGGGCATGCAGGTTCTGTGCCATGGTATGGTTGAGCTGGAACTGGCACAGTCACAACTCCTCCAGAAGCACAAAGGTCTTGTTGGCCAGGTTTCCCTGACCAAGGACCTGCCTTGCAGAAGGATGCCTGGCTGAATGACTGCGGCCCAGAGGAGGCTGCCATTGCGATGACTGCAGAAGGGCAGAGCCATCAGGTGGGACGTGACATCAGTCCCTGCTGCAGTGAGCTGTGTGCTCTGTGGGCTCAGCCTGGCTCATGAGCATCTCAACATGTCCTGGTGATGCCACAGGACACGTGTGCCTATTACCTGCCCCATGTGCCCAAGGTCCATAATATCATGTCCATCCTCCAGCAAGTTCGTTGCCATCCCTGCTCAGAAACATGAGCAAGCTTGCCACTGCCAGCTCCTGGCAGATCCAGGAGCGGGTTGCTGGCCAGAGCAATGTTTGAGGTGGGTGGAAAGTCCCTCTGGCAAAGCTGGCACTGATAGCTGGTGCTGAAGGCATATGGGTCAGGGATGTGGGGCTGGCAACAGTGCCATGTGACAGCACTTCCGCCTGGGCAGCTGGATGGTCATCCCTGAGAGGAGCTGGGAGCTGCCGTGGCTGACGCTGCTTGGAAACCACAGACAGTCTTGGGACTGCTGTCATCATCTACCAAAGTGAGGACAAGAAGTCCTAAGGACCCGAAAGATCCTGAGAGCCTCACCCTGTGTTCCAGCCATGTGCTGCTCTGGGTGAGAAGCTGTGGCTGCCCCATCCCTGGCAGTGTTCAAGGCCAGGCTGGACGGGGCTTGAAACAACCTGGGCTAGTGGAAGGTGTCTCTGCCCAATGGCAGGGGGTTGGAACTGGATGAGCTTTAAGGTCCCTTCCAAACCAAACCATTCCATGATCCTGTGACTCCACGCCACCAGGATTGCTGCCCGATGTTTGCAGCATCGCCAAAACACTCAGTCCCCAAAAACATCAGCAGGAGAGACCCACACTGCTGTGGATGGGTGGATGAAGACACCTCGGCTGCCTGTCCTCCAGGGAGATTGTGTGAAGTGCGGGGCAGAGGGGGTCACGAGGCCCCGCAGCGGGCACGGAGGGGGCAAGGGAGGGCGCGCTGCTGGGAGCAGCTGGCCGCCGAGGCGTGATCTCTCCGCGCTGGGTTTAATTCCGCCGCGCAGACGGGCAGGGCGTGCCGGGGGCTGCGGGCTCGGCGGCCCCGGGGACCGATGGAATTCTGCCGGAGGTGGATTCGGCAGTCGGGGCCGCCGGGGCAGAGGCCGGAGCGGGGCTTGGGGAAGGGGAGCCCTGTAGGGGGCAGCGTTGCCGGGGGGAATGGGGATGGAAGGGGGCGGTTGCCAGGCGACGGTTGCCGGGTGACGCGGGGCGTTCCGCCCCTCCCCGCGCCCTTGCGGCGGTTCCGCAGCGCGGTCCGGGGGCGCGCGTGTGGGGGGTGCTCTGACGTCACCGCTCTATCCCCTGCTCGGG
>JANRGW010034684.1:10114-37068 GCA_024733675.1 Psilopsiagon aymara
GATGCTGGGGAGGGACTCTTCATTAGGGACTGTACTGATAGGACAAGGGGTAACGGGTTCAAACTTAAACAGGGGAAGTTTAGATTGGATATGAGGAAGAAATTCTTTAAGGGTTGTGAGGCACTGGAATGGGTTGCCCAGGGAAGCTGTGAATGCTCCATCTCTGGTGGTGTAAAAGGCCAGGTTGGACAGAGCCATGAGTGACATGGTGTAGTGTGAGGTGCCCCTGCGCATGGCAGAGGGATTGGAACTGGATGATCTTAAGGTCCTTTCCAACCCTAACTATTCTGTGATTCTATGTGATGCCGACCCTAGGTGCTGTCAACTACTAGGAATTTATTTCCATGCACCAGAGTGCTTTGGTCAGCTTTGACTTTCCACTCAGGAAAATATGTGGAAACTGGAAAGATTTTAAAGGAGGAGGTACAAGAAGAGGTTTTTGGGTGGGTTGTTTGGGGTTTTTTTGTCAGAGAATGAAAAAAAGCTGAACAAACTGAGTCCCTTGAAGGCTAAGGAAGATAGGTTATCAGTCTATAAATATGTAAAAGATGCCTGTGAAAACAGCTATGAGCAGTCAGCCCTACATGTCCTGTCTGTGTTCATGAGAAGTAATGCGCTCAAACTGCAAGATGTAACTTCAGTATTAGCATTAGACTACTATCTAGTGAAATTGAAAAACTGTTTTAGGTTGCCAGAGAATGAAGTCACTTTCATTAGAACAGCAGCAGACTATCAACTGTCACCAACATTAGAACAGCAGTGGTCTCTCAGAGATGATATCGTTATCAGTAGTTCTGCTCAGAGCAAGGTGTTGGGGTAGATGACCTACTCAGATTAATTCCAACTTTTTTCCTAGTTGAAAAAAGGGAAGAACTGTTAAAGGCTACTCAGCTGTCACACATGACCTACTTTCACGATCAGCTTTTGCAGTTGGATGGCACCAGTCAGCGTTTTGGAAGTCTTGAAGTGGAATGCTACTATCTGAGCGGTTACTAATACTTTTGTGAAGACATCTTGCTGCTTGTTGACTTATTAGTCAATTCCTCCCTCATACACCCCTATGCTTGCTATGTCATGTGTTTGAACTAAAATCACATGCAAATTCATAATACTCTTGCCTTACCTTTTTTGAATCTTTTCCAGTGACCTATTTCTCCCATGAGACTTCAGCACGGTACCTTTCCATTAGCTAAGCAAATAGCAGAAAGCTCTCCAGGGAGCATCAAGCTGAAAGTTCTCCAGGGAGCAGTATGTCGTGCATGAGCAGTGAGACTTTGGTTCAGCTCCCTACTTCCCGTGCAATATTGGTGCCTGTTTCAATCGTAGGTCCACGTATATAAACCAAAGATAACAGTATCTCCCTGGAGGGACTGATTTGAAGACAATGCACTAAGGACTGTGTGACAATACAGGATCAACACCTGTAAGACCTACTGACAAAAAGCAGCACATAAAAGCCACCCAAGTATTATTACTATTTGTTTTGCTTTTATTTTCACTGTTGTTAATTGATTTTATGTCCTGTGTGTACTTTGACTAGAAAACAGGCTGTAATTTTCCTGGGGCAAGAATCGCACTAGTTGCAATGGAGTCTGAGCTTTAGGTTAGGTTTCTGATATTACTGCAACATAAACAGCTGTCCCAGCAGTTTGATAGTTTGGTTATGGAGTTAAGTTCCTGCCCGTGAATAATTTGTGTACCGCTTTCTGCATTAACTCATGCATATCCAAATTTAACTGTCTGCTACTGTGGAGGCAGTCTGTAGGGAACAGTCTCTCAACCGAGTTTTCATTTGTTTACTGAAGTTGTGGGTATAGCTGGGGGGACTTGAAGTCAGTTACCTAATCTTTGCTGAATCTAAATCACATTGCTGAATGCTGGCAAACAGATACTAGATTCATGGTAGTAGGCTTCACATTTTCCTAGGATGTTTCTTTGTATCACAGTCACTTGAAAGGAACAATAATGACCCCATTGCTCACTTATTCGATCCTAATTGTAGAGGTTTCCAGTAAAAAAATTGGATTAATCTAGTACCTGATGAGCAGAATTCATCTCCACCTCAGAACTTAAATTTATTTCAAGTGTGTATGTGTCTGGAGACTTGAGGGTGGGAGGAAGGCATGGTGGTATGGTTTGGAAACCAGTGACAACCCTTGTCTTATGCAGAACAAAGGTATATGTAAGCAACACCTTGGTTTTGTGCAAGAGAGGTCTTTGCTTACAGTATGAAGGCTGAGTTTCTGCCAGTGCTTTGCACGGAATCCTCAGCTCCCTTGGGAGGATGCCATGAAAAGAAGCAGTAACATAATGTAGTGGTGGATCATGAGGTCGCTGTTGCTCATCTTTTTCCTGAAATGAAGTACTGGCATATTTTCAAAAAATATGTCTACTTGATTCATATAAAGTCTATGTGATAAGTAGAAGGTAGAAGAGCTGAAAAGAAAACTTCGGAAGCACGATTTTCAAAGTAATATGGTTGTGGCACTGAAGAGAACTGATTTTAGTAAAAATACCAGCAGATCCACAGCGTGGTAGTTTGAAGGATGCTAATGGCTGCCGAGCCAAAGCAGCAGCATTTGCTGTTCCATGAGCTGGCCTTCCACATACCTGATTGCATCTGCAAGCATCAGATGCCAACTCAATGTGACATTCGTCTTTTCATCAAAGATCTGCATTTCCAGAATTATCATACAGGCATTTTCAAGAAACATGGATTTCAAGAGAGTTTACAGTGCAATACAAAGTAAAGGAGCAAAAATGTTTTAAACTTTCAGAGAGGTCTTCATGAAAAGATGTCTCAGAACTCTGTTACACAGTAGTCCCATGAGAGAGCACAGAGGGAGTGTGCTGCTTAGGATAAACACTACACTTTTGGGCAACCCATACACAGGCTGTGAAAAGAAAAGATGCTTCTGATAAATTTTGTTGCCTTGAATAGAGTTCAACAGATTGTTGAAAATCACCTAATGTAGCATGAGAGCCCAGGAGACAGGTATTAGATGTGGAAAATGAATTGATGGGATACACATCCAGCCTTAAAAGCTTCAGCAACTTACAGGCTGCTGAAATAGCAGCTATACACACATCTAGAAGAGAAGGTAGAGTGCTATATTCAACTTAAACCATAAAAAGGGTTTTGAAACCTGAGAAAGTTCCTGATCCCAGCTGAAACTGGGAGGAACTGGTAGTGCTGTAGTACACACCTCTGTTGTTCCTTTACTGACTAAATAGCAGATAAAGGCGGTTGGATTTTTTACTTGTTTTTCACTTTTAAAGTAGCAGTAGGCTTTGAGTTACGCGATAATACTTAATTCATCTCACTGCTTCTGAGGGCAAAGAAGAATATTATCACAATAGTATAGTAGCCAGTGAGAAAATGGACTTAAAAGAATCCTTTGCTTTCCAGAAAGATGGGAAATTAGAAACTATTTTTTTCAAGAGTCTTCATTTCATGGCACAACTTGCAGGGTTCAAACAGAAGGAAATGCCTACTTGAATAAGGTGTGGTTTAGATGTTCTTGCTTTCTCTAATTCAACTGCTATTCAGATGTGATTGACACTGAGGTATTAGAACACCTTTTTGTTCTGTATCCCTGTACAAAAGCCACCACCTACAGCAGAGGGATTTGGCTGCTTTAGGTATAGGAAGGGTGTGGGACACCCACAGCTGAGTCATGGGCTGAGAAGAATCTGATGAGGCAATAAAATGGGGAAAAGGGCATAAACCCTTGAGATCACCTTTGAATTAGTTATTTTTTCACCAGAGAAACTGGTGAAAACTATTTTTTTCACAAGGAAAAGAAAGCTTACACCCATTCATGAACATGTCATTCAACGCTAAGTAATTAATTCTCTGGGAGGAGTTTTGTTGATACTTGATCACACCAAGAAGTTTTCCTAAAAGGAGCCAATTTGTCTAAGACCTATGTAGGCTTTGTGCCATTTTTATAGTCAGCAGAGACCCACAGGGAAAGGCACCACAGCCAGGCAGCCTGCCAGCCAGCCAGTCAGCTTGCAGGCCTCAGTGCCACAGAACAAGAAGGGCCCAGATCGCAGAGCTTACAGCGAGGAAGAAACCTGCAGGAGCTCAAGCCATTGGCAAAGGTCAGCATGAATTTTAAAAAGTTATATAGGGATAGAAGGAATGGAAACTAGGAAAAAGGTGTTAAAAGCCTGCAGAGCATGGGCCATGAATGAAACCTCCTGTTTAGGGATCTCCAATTAGAAGCTGCCCTTTTTTATATTGAAAAGGTTAGCGGCCAGCATGTTTTGTCTTTAAGCATACAAAAAATACATACGTTTTTTGAACATGGTGGTCAACTCTCTTCAGGTAAAGACAAAATTACCAAAGATAATCAGCTTTTCCTGCTTTCAGTTAACCAGATTATCTGAACAGATTAGAAGTCTATCTGACCAAGAGCTGATCATTGAGGAGCAAGTGCCTTCCACTGGTGCCCTAATGCAGAGGTATTAGTAATATATTATCTACGTACTTGTGATAACTACAGATCTGACTTTTCTGTCGGTCACATTTTGCATGAAAGAAAAATACTTGCTAAATTGTTAGCTGTGTGCACAGATGAATCTGTGCATCAGCAATTCAAGATTGGCCTTTGCAAACTGAGTGAGATGCATATCTGTTTCTTCCGCTTGGTTCTGGTAGTAAAATCAGTTAAACTCTTACCACTAGCAGCAGTGGTGGCAGGTGTGTTTATCAATCTACATGCTTCGCAGGTTTCCAGTGAACTCATTTCACCTTCTTCATTTTACTGTAATGACAGTCCTGCTGCCTCCAAGGAACTGAAGGGAAGAAAGGCAAGCTTCCTAGAAAACTCTGTGCAGAGATATATAGCCCTGCCCAGTTTCAGTTCTTCCGCAACTTATGTCAAAAACCTGTGAGGAGAAGAAGCTTCCATGTTTATTTATTGAGGCAATTCAATAAACCCAAACATGTGTGGCTTCCTGCAGCTTTGTTGGTGAAAGTAAGTGGAATTTCACATTTACGGACAGTTAGCTTTCAAGGTGTGTATCCCAAAGGAGCTCAGGTGTGGTTTGCACACTATTTTTTACTGCCCTGAGACTTTCTCTCCTTCCCCTTTTTTAAGAGAGCTGTCAGTTAAAGTGAGATGTATCTGCCCAACATGACAAGGAAGCCTCTGTAGAAACTGCCTCTACACTTTCCCAGCTGTCGCAACTCCTGTACACCTGCATTTTATCTTGGTGACTTCATCTCATAACTATTTTCAGTTCTCCGTTTTTACTTTCAGAACATCTATCTTTCATTCCAGCGTTATGCACTCCTGTGGAAGAGTCTGGCAGGAAGTGTTGCAACTCTGAAAATCCCCTTTTGAGAAGGAGCATTGCCTTTCTCAGCCCAGTTAATGAATTTCATTTGAATAGAGCTGGTAATTTCCTTTTGAGATATTTAATTCATATCATTGTGATACTCTCCTCCTTTTGAATAATTGTGTATGTTTGGAAAGGAAAGATGCTCTTCTATATTTTTCCAAAAGATATTGCTTTGATAGACAGCAGGCAGTAGAAAAACATTCCATGGGGAATTAAGGCAGGAGAAGCTGGATGTAGTAAACACTAATCAAGTTTAGCAGTTTTTCCTGATAATCCTATAGCCTGGCACTCTTCTGTCCCCTATGCTTTAATGTGTATGTAGTGTGAGATCAACTGGGGATACTTCTAGGATCTCTATGTACATGTGGTCCTCCAGGTTGATACTGGGAGCTAGATTATATTGTAGTATTTTGTTAAATAATCCATTTTAAGTATGTAGTTTGGTGCACTAAAATTCTTGCATTAAATTCTTCCAGTCTGCTGCCATTTCTCAGAATTTACAAGAGGAAGAAGAAATGACCTAATAATGCCATTTGCTTAATTCTGTATTTCCCTTGCTCATCTCCCTAGACATATAGGTTCTAACAACTGTTGGTTTACTCCTAAGGTCATATAACATATAAACATATAACTTAAACATATAAACATATAACATAATAACTGTATTGTGGAAGAGGATGTTTGTGTTTTATTTAGAAACTCAATCCCTGTGTATCCTTTTGGGAAGATTGTAGGCATGATAAGCTCTACATCTTCTGGGTGAGAAAAGGCATCTCAGGAGGAGGGCAAATACAAGGGTGTGGAGAGGGCTGATTGTGCCTGAATGCAGTTTAAGTCTTGGATTTTTCTTGCTTCATTAAAATGCAAAAAAGGTGCTGATGGAAAGCTTCGTGTTTGTGTATTCTTGACTGAATCTTATTACAGAATTCTTTGCTGCTGGAAAATGGACATTTATCAGATAACTTAGCAGAAATGTTTGACATATTTTGAAGCCATAGGACTTCGCTGTTGTGGCTAATTCAAGAAACCTTTTTTGCTAGAGAGATAGCAAGCCAGCTTAACAAACATATCAGGTGCTGCAAATTCTTCCTCAGAGTTTAATGAGAAGGAACAATTTCTTCTGGCGTCTATTACATTTTAAGACAATTACCTGAGCATGCTCTAGGAAATACCAAGGTAGGTAACATCAGACACACAATTAAGCAATGTAATTCCATAAACACCATATTTGGGAAAGGCACAGTGTTTGAATAGACATGTAAAAATTGTTCCCAAATGGAAGCAATTGATTTGAATTTTTTTCCTTTGATTAAAGTGAGAAATTTTTTTCCATTGTTTTGAGAGAACTAGATGTCAAAGTGGAATAAAACATCTATATCTTAGATTAAAACTGTTAACTCTTGTCTCAATAATACCTCTATTATCCTAATATAATCTTATATTATTCCATAATTATCTCCCATACAATAGTACAATTGTCCTGTAAAGGTAGCTGCTAATGGAAAGTCAAATTTTATAACTAATAAGAGAGAATTGTATTAAACATCTGAATTTCCCGGCATGATAGCTGCTTTGCGAAAATGGTAGACAGAATATGACTACCGTGAAGCCTCTGCCTTTGTTCTGATATATGCAGGCACTCATATCCTGTCATAATTCAGGTCCATAGTCTTTCAACACACAGCTAAGAGTGAATACTACTCTTGCCATTAAGGTCTGCTGAGGTTCAGCTGTGCCCTGATGTCTTGCAGCAGATTTCATAGTTTACAGACTAGGCTGCATCCTCTCTTACACAAACAGCCAGCGTTCTCCCCATTGCTGAACTTGTATCTTAGTTCAGCCCTTGGAGATACTCACTTCCCTCCTAGTCTGTTCCCCCAGTTTCCTTCAATGCTATATTGTTCTTTCTGATTGGCCCAGCTTTCCTCTACATTGCCATCTTAGAGGTGTCTTCTGACAAATCAGGTGCTTTCACTGTATGTACTAAGTAGATACGGGTGACCAATACAATTCACTTTTATTTTTAGAGACATGCTTTAAGATCCAAAGTTTACAAAGACACTCAACTATTGATGCAAAGATGATGAGAATAGATTAGGTAAGAGTCAGGCAGAGCGTAGATAGAAACAGGTGGTGGTATTAGGCATTTAATGGTCTTTTCAGGTGTGATGCCAAGAGGGGATCAAGCACCCTGAGCAATTAATTACATGGGGAGATAATGGAGGCAAACTGAATATCCAGCAATGGCTTTTTATGGCTTGTGCCATAGAAGGCTTCAGCAGGAGACTGTCAATGCCATGAATACAAGATCTTCTGTGTCCTTGTGTCATATGACTTCTGTGCCTCTGCTGTTCCTCAAGGAATGGAGTAATGGGAAGCAAGAATTGCAGTCAGTGAAAGAAGAATCAAAGGCACAGAGCTGTGAACAGGGAACTTCACCACGCGGTGGTGAGTACCATCCACCATGTGGTGTTGCGGTCATGGCTTTCCACAGCAGAAAGGGAGTGATTTCCTGGTTTGCATTTAGCTAAATTATCATCATGCCCATTCTATACCATTTGCATTTTAGAGGGGGCAGAAGCATGGAGTTCCCAACACTTCATTTTCATTCTCCTTTTCCTGGACCTGGATCTAAGCTGTTCAGTTTTGCCTCATCTGAGAAAAAACAGAAGGTGGAGACAGGCTGAAGTAATAATAATGAGACTGAGCAGTAAATCAAGGAAGTTTGAACAAATGTAGCTAATTCTGTCATTCTGTGAAACAAAACAAATGTTGATTCAACTATAACTTAGGCTGTGGAATCAAAGGCAGCTGATCAGAATATTTGCATGAGTAAAAGCAACACTTCAGCTTGGATGCAAATCTGTTGCAGTTTTTAAAATGCAGTTCTAACACCAGAGATGCTAGTAAAAAGGGATGATTTTCAGGATTTTGCAAATTACAGCATAGTATATTAAGAGGAATGAGTGGCAATTTATCTGAATCTGCAAGGCTGTAAACCAGAGCAGTTCAGCAGCTGCTCCAATGGCAGCTAAACTCTCTTTGTGATGAGAGTGAGAGCCTCCTGGAGTAAGGGTAGAGTGGACAGTCATGGGTAGGAACCATTAAAAAACATCATTACCTATAAGTAAGCAAGCACTGCTTGAGCAGGCTGAACCGTGAGAGTCACTAGCAGGCAGCCTGGCAATCTCTCTCCCTTTCACTTCTGGAATTATTGGTTATTTCTTGATTTTAAGTTCTTAAAATTTTGTTTCCTTCCCAGGGATGATTTAAGTTCATCTTCACATTTGATTATTGTATTGTAGGAGTTAAATAAGTATGTAAAATTAAAGAATATCTTCAGCTCATTCTGCAGAATTTGCACCAGCAGGACACCTTAAGTGCTCCTACAGCTGCTGCCTCGCCAGACCTGAGGACTCCAGTCTCAGGCACTGTCAAGCCAATGCTGTTCACCAGTGCTTTGTTTCAACAGAGAAATGTGGTGCATACAAGGGATAACAAAGGCAGCTCCTTTTTTGAAGAACACAAAATAGATTAAGCTGGTCTCAGCTGAAAAGGATGCCATCAATTTAGACAGCAGCCTGCTCTTTCAGCTGAAAACATGGGAAATGGAGCAGCACAAATGGGTGAACTGCTTGATTCTCCAAAATATTTGTGAGATAATTAATCTCTACTGCTGTCTTTGTTTGATAGGGGACCAGCTTACTGCTCCATTACATGCAATGATATCGCTGAGGAAGGTAGGCATTTTCAAATGAGAGAAGAACAGAATTTATTTTCTCTTTAACACAACATTCTTTGTGTGTTGAGAAGTGAAAAAACAAACTGTTCCTGTGTTCACGGCTCCTCAGTGCTGCAGCACTGAAAGTTTAGGGGCAAAGGAGCAGTTGTAAAACAGAAAGTGGGGGCAAAGAAAGCAGTGCCAGACTTTGAGGGAGAAAGTACTACTGTAAATATACCTAATGACTAGGCATAAAAAGAAGTATTGAGCGATTCCTCATGCTCTTGTGAACTGAAAGCGATTTGGTGAGAAACCTCATGGCAATCATTCCCAAGCTTGCTGGAACAGCAAGACTCTAGGATAATAGTGCTGGCTCCCCTGCTAGAGCACTCCCTCTTAGCCAATGTATGGATTAGTTTTAAGAGAGCAGCTAAGGAAAATAGTACAACCTTGTGACTGAAGGAAGAATAAAACCATGATAATAAATTCAGCAGAGGTAGAGTTAGAAAATTGAGACATTTATCAGGATGATTATCTTGCTGTGGCAATAGTAGTATTTACCCTGAACACCTTGGTAAAGAGCAGCTTGGGCGAAGAGCCTTACCCCTATTTAAGTACCAAATTTGAGCTGAAATCGAGAGGCTGAGACTCCTGGTGCACAGGAAAGCAAGGCAGAGCTGAAATGCCTGTTCTTGAGTCCCTTATTTGAGTTCTTCTGTGTTTGAGATTTTCCTTACATGGCTAGAGATCTTATTCCTCCAATGAGATGTTTAAATTCCTCCTTTACTGCTCAGTACTTCATTCAAATTCTTCAACTCTCAGAGCAAAAAGCATTGCTTTTGGGTCTTCAGCGAAGAATTCTCTGCTCTTGGAGCAGAAATACAGAGCTGTACTACGTTCCTTCTACAGAAAGCTTTTTAGCAATTATTTTGTAGTCAATTGAAATGTGTACTTGTTTATCAGCAAAGTACTTTCTAAACACTTTTGTTAAAGTGTCTGAATGTATTTTATTGTAGCTTCTAACCAGTTTCTAAAAACCATTAAACAATTAAAAAGGAAAATTTATTTGCCTCAGATTTCTTTTCTTGGTGATGCCATGGTTCCCAGAATTGCCAAGCATTCCTCCCTTCCATAGCTTTTACTTGACTTGTACAGCATTGTTGGCTATGTTAAATCAGGCAGGCTTGACCCTTTTGCCTTGTCAATGTTACCTGAGATTTCAGCTAGTTATGTTTTGATTGGATTGAACAGAAAAGCTTTCCAATTACCTTTTTCCCCTGCCAACCTTAATTTTTCACTCCATCTTACCTTGTACAGTGCTCCCAGGACTCTTTAAAATGTACTAAATAGTGGAGCAAGACTCTGGAGTTGGCAGCCCCTGCACGCAAGCATCTTCCAGACATCTGGAGTGCTGAACTGTGATGAGCTGTTTCAAATCAGGGTCTCTATATCAAGCTTTTGAGGCAGCATCCTCAGCCCTGCATATCCCTGCAGGTAGCCCCAGAACAAGCCGGTCAGAGCAGACATCCCTGCCCCATGCACTGGAATGCAGAGGCTGAAGCTGTACCCCAAAATCTGGTGACATCTTTTCATTTGTCCTACCACTTCTGGGGACAGCAAGAATCTTACATAGATGGCATCTGTATGTGAAAGCCGTTTAAAGTTGCACAGTATTGAGTTCTGATCTTAGGAGATCTGGTAAGCTGAGCAGGTCAGGTTAACAAGATGTCTTCTGAGCAGACACAGCCTAAGTGCATCATTGGCAAAGGACTGGGGTGTGCTATTTGTGACCTTTGCTTCCAAATGATTCTAAAGCTCAGTTTTCTTCTTACCCAGCAGATGGCCAGCTGCTCTTAGTAACAGAAAATAAACGAAGGAGAGGTTTTCTTTCTAACATTTATAGCTCTGCAGATGGACACTTTAAAGACAAGTCAGCTTTGTTAAAACCAAGAACCTATGATAACTTTAAACTCAGGGCCTGATTATTTTGTGTTCTGTGGTGGATCTTTTTCTTCAGAGAACTCTCCTTGAGGAGTAAAATACATGCTGGGCTTCTGTGATTTCTGCCAGGAGTGCAAAAGGCTGCAGTGACAGCCTTTGTTACTGTAGGTAGGCTTTGTATCCCTGGAAAAGCTTAGAAATATTAATTACAGGAGAAAATATAAATAAATGCTTTGCAGTTTTGTTCAGCAAAACTCTGCCTCTCATTCCCTGATCCTGTTCTTTCTCTGGAAGTTCACTGCTGCTCCCATGGGCACCGCAGGTTTAGCTGGACCCAGCTGTAGCTGGTCACAGTTCTGCCTAGTGCCTGTGACTGTAGGTGGTCAGAGGGTACACCTAGATGGAAACATGAAAGTCTAAACTTGAGCTAGTATTTTCTCCAAATCTCACATTCAGGGTTAACACAGCAGCTCAGACAAGGTACTGAAACGTACAGTTACTCACATAGGGGGGACAGGTTCAACTCATATGCTTAGAATTATCCCTAATGTTTTGTTTCCCACCATTAACTTTTAGACAGTGGGTAGTTACCAGCACAGGCTGGGTGATGAACAGGCATCTTCTAGGATCAGTAAAGGTCTCACAATGACAAGGTGAACTAGCTAATAGGAAACAGCTAGGAATGGAAAAAACAAACTTTCATCCATTGCTAGGACATTGTGCAGCCTAAGGCATAATTGCACCTGTTGGCAGGTACTCAAATGGTGGAGCATGAGGCACTTAAGAGGCTTAGAATGACCAGTCACAGGCTTTGTCAGCCCACATCTCCAGGAACTGATGACACAGCAGACACCAGTTCTCCTCCCAGACCCCTCTTCTGCTTTTCCCATAACTGTTACAGGCAGCAGTATTCAGTCACCAGGGAGGTATACATACACTCTAACGCATTTCTGTGGTACATAAAATATAGGAAACAGTTTCCTGCTTTATTCGATATAATTTCTACCACAATTTGAGTCAGTGTTTTATTATTCTCGTATGTAGTCAGTTAGCTTTTTCTGTCTGAAAATCTCTTGCATGGCAACACAGCAAAAGATACAAGTAAAGAAAGTATGGCTGTGCTAGCAAGCTAAGAAAAGTGCCAGAAATATTACAGGCAGATAAAGTAAATAACATAACATTAACAATCGTGGAAAAGCATTCCAGATTTTGAAATTGCAAAGTCCCTTTCAATAAGCTTTTTACATTACTTAAACACTGGCTGCAGTGGTTTGTGCAAACAGCTTTAATGTTCTCCTCTTACTGAAACAGGAGGTTATGCAACCAGACCACAATACACATGTTGCCTTTGAAGACAAGTTTAAAAAGCATTAAAGTATTATGAAAGTATCATTACAGGAGCAAAAGCTCTTTCGAATCATTCTAACTGCTCATTTTACAAGGGGGAGAGGTTGTTTAAAGGCTGTGCCATGGTATAGTACACATGTAAGCCATAAAAAGCAGTCTTGGAGAGAGATGTACTGCCTGCAGTAGTCAATAAAGGGTGTCACAAATGTCTGCCTTTCAGAGGTGGCAAATAATACTGCAAGTTCATATGCAAAAGTGTGTGCAAATGGGCTAAGAAATGCCAAACAGGTGGAATGAAAGGTTTCTGTCATGGAAAGTAACTAACCTGAGGGGAGCTTCTGAGCAAGTAAGGTCAAGTGTGCTTCTCTTCCCTGCTAACATTCTCTGCCATTCTGCCCTTCTGCTTTGGCATCTGTTACCTTGATATGCTTTTACTGTTTCCTACCCTACCCCAGGTGTCTCTAAGCTTAGTGTTTGATTTTTGGCACCCTTTTCCCTATCTTGCTTATGCTTGTTTCATGCCAGCAGCAGCTGCATTGAATAAATCCTGTGGGTTTTATAGAGCCATTGTTCAAAGCTGTGTTAAGAGTGCTCCTAGACATTTGCAGTGGTAAACAGCTATAGAAAGAAACTGGAATTAATAAAAGACATAATGAAAAGGCAGACCTAAATACTGTTATACAGGGAAAGCAATTGGGAGTATGCATGTAGAAAAATACGTCTTTGATTAACACATTATGAAGGAATGATCCTTTTCAGGGGAAGATCATGTAGTATGTATTTCATCCATCAAGATGTGTCATTGGTATTGTGTTTTGAATGCAGTTTTGAATAAATACCATGGGGCAGGCATGTTAGATTTGCTTTCTTTATTTTCTAAGTAAATGTCACTGTAGGTCCTCTTTCAACCAAGTGACTAGTACTCTGGTGCATACTGGAACAGCCTCAGGGATGAGCTAGTTATGTTCAGACTACAGTTGTTCCAAAGGGAGAGAGATTCCAGCTAAAAATACAAGTCTTGCCTCTTTTCTATCATACCGCCCTTTTGCAGAAGAGAAGCATTTGGCATACAGCTCCTCTGGCAACTCCACACCAGCTCAGAGGCTGCCTTGCAACAGAGCTATTCCTTGGAGGCTGCATTGGACCTTATTGCTGGAAAAAGAGAATGGCTTGGCTGTAGCCTTTTTTTCTTACTGCATTACGCACAAATCACTAAATAAAAGGAATGGATCATTAACAGATTAATTCAGAGTTACCACTGAGACTTGCTAGTTTAAGGACGTTTTACAAGAAAAGACAGTAAACATCTTTTGAAAACTTTGTATATTCCACTAGCTCCTATTTTGTGGAAAGCTATATGTACAGTGTGCATCTTTATATTATCTAGAACTTCAGAACACAAGATGGCAGTGTACATACTGTAGTGGTTTCAGGCTTTGAGGTGCTCCTGCTACTCAAAGAGAGCATATAACATTTTATTCAGTCCTGCATTAATCTGACCATGCACTTGCAGTATTAGAAATAAACCTAACAGTATCTGTCTATCACAGAAACAAATGCAATTTGTCAGTAATTGAGTATTGCATGAACAAGTGTTAGGTAAAGCTTAATTCAAGATTTTATCGTACATAACAACACTCCGGAGACATTAAAAGCCTCTTATGGAACTCCTCAATTGCAATTACAAGAGGGTATCCCTTTATGAAGGAATGGAAGCTGGCTGAGTCGTAAGAGCTTCAGAGCAAAATCAGCTTCTGGGGAAAAGCACATCAGAGAGCTGGCAGCCTGAAATATGGGAAAAGCTCAGGGCTCTCGGAGGAGCAGTGCAGACTACTGGAGTGGAACAGGCTGAACAGTGTCTAAAATTGAACAGGTGCCTTTCTATGAAAAAAAACAACAAAGCAGACAACTGTTTGGCATGATGATTCAGAGAAAAAGAATTCCACCGAGAAGCATCAAATTAGACGATAGGTCTCTGGCTGAGGACAAAATTGCTTAAAGAGCTACACAGGCTCGGACCTCTCTGTGTGTAACTCCAGAGAAGGCTCATGCAGAGGCTCTCTGAGTACCAGTGGGCTAAGAGAACCACAGTTAACAATCTTTCTAAGCAAGTCTTTTATTCTTGTGTTCAGTTGAGTAGTGGAAATAAGTAGCTATAGCTAAAAAATTGTCTTGGCTACTTCCTGACCTGAACCCCTAGGTTTGGTTGTGCAAACATGACCTTATTAGAAAGGCTTGACACACAGTAGAAAAAGCCCTACAAAACCCAGTAATATTTCAGAGTATAAAATAATCCTGGAAAGCGTTATCCCTGTGGGATGTGAAGACTGACAAAATTCTAGGCAGTCCTACTTTCTCCCTGGAGGGTGCTCAGGTGACACTGCCACCCTGCACCTGAACTCTTGGCACTAACGGGCACATCAGATGGACTCAGAAGATCAAAACTCGGCACCAAGGTTCATAATTTCTGGATACAGCTCGTAATTTAATATATTTATTTGGAATTTGGTCATGAAGATATATGTATTTCTCTCAGAACAGGAGTATATATCATCCTCCATTATACTGAGCAATAGAGAACCTCACAGCAGTGTGAGTAGAGCATAGCATACAGAGCTTGACCAATGTTTTTGACAGAAGGTGTAATTGGGAATGCTGGTCCCCAAGTCTGCTTTTCTTGTAGTCATTATCTGTGTGTGAAAACACTGCCCTGTTCCAAATCCCTCAGTCACAGTAGCTCCAATGAAAAGTTGTCATATTTTTCATGGTGGTCCACTCCTGTTGTTACAATTGAATCGATTGCTGCTTGTTATTGCCTTATGCTCCCACGCATAAATCACTGGGTTTATGCCAGGACTCTTTTTTTCCCTCTCTCTTTCTGAGTTTGCACAAGATTGAATTTGGCATTGATTCAAATCAAATAATTTAAACATCATTTTTGCCTGGTATTTAAACTGAGGCTGGGTTCGTGACTGAAATACAGTGTCTTACCTAGCACTTTCAGTCATTTGGTCTATTTGTCACAGTAGGTGACAGAAAGTGTGGCATGCACAGAATTATGTATGCACTTTTCAACCATCTAAAATGGAGGATAAATTGAACATGTCATGGTTTTAGGGCAGTAATTTATATTAAGTACAAGCTGAGAAGGGACCAGAGCCAAAACCTCAGATCTAAATTACCTTGAGTTCCAGGGAAATTTTAATCCAAATAAAAACTTCACAGCTGTTCATTGTATAATTAGATGAACCAACAAGAGACCATGTCTCAGCACTCCCAAACTGAAGAATTTACAGCAGAATGGAAACTTTGTGGCTAAGTCCACAAATGACCTTACACTGACCATTATCACTGAAGTTCCCTGTATGCAGTTATTGCCTCTTAATTTCTGCATCTGTTGTAACCACTCCACATGTCTCTGTTGGCTTTGCATATGTCCCTGTTCTCTGCTCTGTAAATGAACGTTTTCAGCCCAGTCACATTTCCTCACTGAGAGTGTGTTATGAGGATTCACAAACTCAAGATTTTCTATATACAGACTATTGAAGTCGGTCTTGCGGTCTTTTCATTACAGGTGCTTATTCAAGGTTTGATTTGCAAGAGTGCCTCTTCCCTTCGGCAGCCTTGGGAATTGTCTGCTTTTCAAATTTCTGTGAATGCAGGTGCCACCAGTAAAGTCCAGGTTTGGGAGGAGAAAGGAAAACATTGCCTCTTCTTGCTGCTTCTGCATGGTCTTCCCCACAGACCATCCCTTCTTTTGTCTCTAGTCAAAACCCCACTGCTTTTTTTACGCCCCACAGTGAAATTCCTTCTTTAGGTAAAATGGTTCTTACTTTTCTGTGCAGAATCATTCCTAATCACACCTTCTTTTACTAGGTATTACCAATTTCCCTGTAATCAAAGATAATATACCCTCCTCCCACAATAAAATATTGGTGTAATAGAACACCCTCTCCAGTACTTCACAAAAGTACCTCTTTGACGTGACCCAACACAAACCAAAATTCATTTTTAACTCATAGACCAAATGAACTTCTTCCCAGAATAAACTCTTCTCTTGATATTAAATTGTAATGACACTTGCAAATTCAGGAAGTCATGGGACAGCAGAATTATAGTAGTCCTAGAGACACTTTAACCTTTTCACTTACCTCAAGCATCATCCCTCTGCCTTTCGTCACCCCTACTGTTAAAGGCAAGGTCTAGTTTATGAAGGGATGGGGCAGGAAATGTCAGCAGGCTGGAGATTACTATCTTCTGGTCCAGCACGGACATGCTGGTGCCAACTGGGGCTTCAGAGCTGTTCAGTGCACAGAGTGGCTGGGGAAAAGGATATTAGGAGTTATTGCTACCACTGATACATTCCCCAAGTAAACACTGACTGTAATAATGAAAGTAAAAGGCAATACACTTAAAACTGACAAAAGTAATACGCCTACAAAACGTGCTGGCAAATGGTATCATCAAGGCCAAGTGCTTAGCAGGATTCAGTAAAAGGTTATACATACATATTCATACATTTGTGTGGGAAATTAGATTGGGCCTGATAAAAATTCATAATGGATATAAATGTTCACAGTTCAGGGCATAAATCAGCCACCAGCCCGAGGTTAGAGAATAACTTCCCCTATAGCCGGGTTGTTACATAACTATCCATTATATCTGGAGTAGGAAAAGGAGGTTGAAGAATAGGGCAATTTCCTCAGAGGCATCAGGGAATTACTATTGGCGGACAACTTATTTAGATTTGATCTGGAATGGAAGTTCTTATTACATCAAATAATGTAATTTAGAATTAAAGGATATAATTTATTCTGTATTTCTTACTCTTCGAGTAATCAGGCTCATGCCTGAGGGTAACTTAAGCTGGCCAAAGTTAGTGAAATTCACTGTTTTCTCACAGAACCTCCTTAAAGACAGCTTCAAATTTTCCAAGGAAGTCAGGCAGAGTCCCAGGAATTCAGTTTGTTGAAAAGCTGGCCAACTAATACCGCCAGCTTACTGTCTGTGTTAGCGGCAAAAAAGCTGCATGCATGAACCGCAGTAAAAATCTCATGCTCTGAAAAGTTCTCATTCTTGCTAAGTTTGCATAATAACCTAAAAAGACTTGCAGAGCTCTTGAAAATCACAAACTACAGCACGTGGGCTACTCCAGGTCTGCTTTTCCTGCTTGGCATTGTCAGTTCACCTCAGCAAAACATAGTGTTCAGTGGGCTTGTTTTCATCAAGCAGCATACCTCCAGCTCTCTTGTTGCACTTGCAAACAGTCTGCATGGTAATGAAACACATACTGCATGGTAATAAAAACAGCCTTTGTGACCTTGCCAACAGATAGCTTGATTGAAAATCAAATCCTTAATCAGTTGGTTAAGAAACTCTAAGTGAATAACAGGAAGCGTTTGAGTTCACTGCAGGGGTCAAGGGATACTAGCTGCATTCTGGTATAGTTTCTGGAATGCATGTGATTGTAGTTGTAATTACAGCATAAATTATCATCACAATACATGTAGGAAACTGAGGAGCATTTATTAACCGAACATCTCACCAATTTTCTCAAGGAAAAAGAATGGTACTTGGCAACAGTCTGTCTTAAGCATAATTTCTGTTTCATGCGAGTAATACTAGAAACACAGCACAGTGATCACTCAACGCCTGGAAGGCTCTAGGGCTGCAATCAACAAACACTGTGGTCTTATTATAAAGCTTGCTGTGCAAACTTGAATGACCTCTTCAGACAGGTTTATAAAAGGAATGGCTGAAGAGCAGGCAGCACATGTAATGTGATAGATGTTTTCAAAAGGTTTCAAATCATATTCCATAAAAATCTTACTTGAAAAATTAATCCAAGCTGGCTCTGCTGGGAAAGGTGTGAGTTTGTTGAGGAGCACCTGTCCCTTGACAGCGGGCAAGGAGGCCTGTCCCAGCCAGGGCTCCCCCAGCTCCATGCCAAGCCTCTAGGTGTTGGAGGCACGAGGTTTTGCAGGCTCAAGTCACCAGGCTGTACTCCTTTAACATGCAGGGTTTGCAAAAGTAACACGACTGCTTTATGGCTTTCTCAACAAATAGGGCAACTCGCTTAAGCACAATTAACTCAACAGTGGCAGGATTATCAGCCCTGCCACTGAATCTCAAGTGAGAGTTATGATCGCATGGGGTGAGCCTTGTTGGGACCATTTGACACCAGTCTTCTGCCAACTGCATATGCAGTTTTGTTGTGTCTCCTGCGTCCTTATGTCCTCCTGCTGCTACTACTGATGCCCTGCCAGCAGCAACCAATTTCCCTGTGAAGCTCTCAAGCTGCTTACAGCCCAGCTGCCTTCTTCTGCCAGCTACCAAACTGCTGCTCCAGCTCCCTCATAGGCTTCGTTCTTTCAAACATGACTCACAGCATGCTGGAAAACTCAGTATATACCGGGAACCTCAACACAGTGTTGCAAAGACATACAGTACTTTGAACTGTAAGGAGATGTTTGGGGTATGATAGGTACGGGTGGGAGGGCTGTTGGGTTTTTTTTCTATTGTTTTCATCAGGAAAATAAACTTCAGCATGCTGCTGACGTTTGCAATTGTACAAAAACCTGCAAATACCAATGAAGAGAGAATTACAGATGGGGTCTAAAGAAATGATGGACTCAAAAAGCAATAGCTTTGATCGAGAGTAAGGCAGATTGATAAATAGCTTGCAAATAATCCAAATAATTTTTCAGTGGAAGAATAGCGTGAAAAGCATTAATTGGAAAAGAGAATGATGGGAAACTCCTTCTTTTGCCCTGGCAGCTAGATACGAGTTTGCACGGGATATGGCAAGGCAGAAGAGAAATGAAATTTTGGACTGTGCTTAGGAGCTGTAACAGCATCAGGTTAAGTAATTTTCTTTATGCTTTTGGCCTAAAATACTCAGTTCTATCCAGAGCACTATGAAAAAGACAAAAGATAAATGAGAAAGAGTTCTGAGAAAGGCCAGAAAAATGATCAATGGCTGGAGGCTGGATTTGTATGGACAAACGTGCATAAGTTTAACTTGTCCAGACCTCTAAGAGTGATTAAGGGGAACCCATAATGGATACCTTCTTCTGGAACAGAGTACTTAGAAATACAGAGTAGAAAAAAAAGGGTCAGCAGGCTGCCAGAGATCCCAACACTTCTTTGTTTGCTGCTGCTGAGCAGCCACCAAATTACACTAGTAGCAGGTCTCAAAAGAGAGCACAGAAGTGAGGGCTGCATTGATAATCTGGGAATCAAGCTTAGGTTTTGTTTCCTCAGGAAGTCACTTCAGAGACAAACCTCCCTGTATTTAAATAAAAAGTAGGCACACTGTCCGGTATAGTGCTGAGGATCACACTGCTTACGTGATACTGCTTCAAGTACAGTCTCCCTCCATAGCCTCGGAGGGCTATGTCTTACACTCTCCCTACAGCAGATGAGGAGTGGCAACACCATGTACATAAATAATGACACACTTAGGAGAGGAGAGGGAGAAAAGTTAAGCTAGAAAGAAAAAAAAAGAAGAACAAGACAAAATACCAACAGAAACACCATGACTCCAGGGTTTCTGTATTTCTGTTGCCTTCATATTGAGGCATAGAGGACAGGTTGACACTGGAAGACAGTCTGTGCAACTTGGTCAAGGCATATTACCTCTGCTGCCTAGCTAGCAGGTCGCATGAGCATTCCTGCACACCACTGGCATCTGCCCTCTTGCCTATGCCCATCTTCACAACCCTCAGCACACTTGGACATTAGCATCCCATCAGATGTATTAGGACAGGCTCAGTGCTGGTGGCCGCCGATAGCTGGCAGGCTGCTGCGTAACA
Organism: Psilopsiagon aymara; assembly: GCA_024733675.1. Classification (NCBI taxonomy): domain Eukaryota; kingdom Metazoa; phylum Chordata; class Aves; order Psittaciformes; family Psittacidae; genus Psilopsiagon; species Psilopsiagon aymara. Next base: position 30,290 of record JANRGW010034684.1, read on the forward strand.
GCCCTGCGGATGTGAAGCAGAGCATCTTCTGCAGGTGGCTGCTCCAAGAGCAGCTCTTGCAGAACAGTGTGAACAGTCAGCAGGTTGCTTCGATTTTAAACATGGTAAGTAGGGACTGCTTGCTGGGTATGGCACATGACAAGAGGGAGGTTGAAGGAGTAAAAAAGAGCATATTGCATTCCTATGTCATGTGAATTTCAGGAGGGAAATCTCAAAAAAAAAGAGACGAGATGATACAAGGAAAAAAGTGGCAATAATCAGCCAGTGTCTCCCATTCGCTTTGAAAATCAGAACAGGGAATAACTTGGGGCTTCCCCTATTTAGCAAATGATTTTGTTACAGCAAAGGACATCCTGAGATGGGTTAGAAGATAAAGAAAGTATTTCCTAGAAGAGACGATGACTGTATCGTGGATTAAACACTATTTGGGTTATTAGTTCTATTTGTATAGATACAGATAGTATACTAAAATAGTTTGATAGGACAGATATTCTACCCAATGTTTGTGTTATCTCATGCATCATGAAAGTCAGAGAGACCGCAGTATTGTTGTTGTTTTCACATTTTCTGGATTTTTTTGGATGCAGAAGGGGCAACAAAAAAATCTGTGAACAATTATAGTTCGCATTCAAGAAATGTCTAGGCTCTGTGAGCTCCTGGGAACACTTGAGAATTTAAAGGGAAAGAAAGATAAGCAGGAGCTGTGTCAGCTCACCTATGGCATAAATGCACTCCAACACTTAGAGGTTGTTGGGGAGTTCAACGCATATCAGACATGGGCTTCTGACTCCAAAGCACATGATGCACTTTAGACTCTTGGTAATATGTTTCTTTATAGTTAGTCTGTCTTCAGCAGTTCAAGTCAGAAAGTCTTCTAAAACCATTCCCAGTATATTCAGTGCAATGCAGGTTGCAAATGTTTCTATTCATGGAATTTAAGTTTGATTTTAAATCACTATGTATAGGGGGTCATTAATTCTGGGATAAGTTCCTTCAATATTTAATTCTAGAACAGTTATGTTATTCTAGAATTGCTCCAGAATTGTCTTGGCTCCTGAAGGTCATAGAATATCCTTCAGCAGACATACTGATGTTGTAGTATGCCCTGGGTAAAACAAGAATTAGGATTCTAGTTGGGTTAGGAGCACAGATCATATAATTTATTTTCTGCAGATGCCAGGACATTAAACCTTTCAATTGTTTTCCCACCAAACTGAATGAGGCAGTTCGTTAATACAATTACCTCTGTATAATTGGAAACTAAATCAACGATGACTGCGTGATTTGAATATTACTTTAAATAATTTCATTTTTATGATGCTATTTTGTTGTACATGGTATCGCCAAATAGCTTATTCATTTTCCTGCTGACTGTGATTTGAGTTTCCACCTTTCTTTGAGAAGGAAGAAGCATATTTTCAACCTTCCTAGTTTTCTGGTATGCAGTGCACATTGCTTTTAATTATGCAGGCTGACACACATTAACACTAGAAGTCCATAGTACATAGTGAATGAAACAAGAGGGAAGGACCAGGCGGATTATAACTACCCTGGGAAGAGGAGTGAGCACCAGAGGTCTTTGGCAAGGCCCTTAAAGGAAAACAAGAATGTGGGGTTACAACCAACAAAGAACCTGAGTATTGTGAAGGATTTCCCTTGTTCCTTTCAGAGCCATGTCTCTAGTCACTCCCTGTTCACTCTCTTTGGAAAGAAGCCATTTTAAAGCATTTGGACAGATAAAAGGGATAAGAGCCACAGACTGACCACTCTGTGTCACAGTCCTTTTGGATCTCTCAAATTTACAGGTCAATATGCTCTGTAAGTTAAACTTTATTTTATGAGCTCATTTGGAAAGAAAACGAGTACAACAAACATGGGTTCAATCCCCTTTGTACAGGCTAGTCTAGCACGTGAATTCACTAATTCAACACTGAAGTCACAAGGTTTCTAACTCACAAGTTCTCTAATTCATAATTCACAATACATTAACTCATACCTTGTAACTTGTGCATCTACGAGCAAAATAATTACCTAGCCAACAGTGAGAGTGCACATCCTTCCTCCTCTGTCATGCTGCAGGCATTGCCTGTACCAACCAGGAAGCACATTAATGTTTTATCACCAGTGTTTTCATCATAAATCCAAAACATAGCACCATACTAACTACTATGAAGAAAATGAACTCTACCCAAGCCAAGGGAAGCACATTCTTCGCTCCTTATTCCATACCATTTACATCATGCTCAGGCTCCACACTATCCAATAGATCCTCAGTAGCCTGTTTCTCCCTTTCCATCCTTTGATATATATACACAGATACCATCAGCTGATGGACCTCCTCTGTAAAATGTCCGTAAAATGTCTGTGAAATGTCCGTTGAGTTCATTAGTCCACGACTTGGGTTCTGTCTGTTACGGGGGTCACTCAGGACAGGAGAGGTGTTGTGTTGTGTGGAGTTACTTGGCCAGCTGAGTTTGGGTCACTGCTGCACTTGCACTGCCTCTTGTAAGACTGGTCCTCCACTGGTAGTGATTCCTGCCATAGTAATCCCATAATACGTAACTCGAATCATAGGTTACAACAATTTAAAGTTATATCCATCACAATCTCTGCCTCTGATCCCTTCGGACACCACAGTGTACTTTCCTTGCCTCTGCGCCAGCATAAGCTTACCAACAGATCCCAGTCCCTTAGGGGTGTATTTGCTCCAGTGTGGACTTACTCATGGGCCACAGTCCCTTCAGGGGTGTACCTGCTGTGTTGTGGACTTATCCATGGCCACAGATACTTCAAGGTGTACTTTCTCCCATGTGGACTTACCCTTGGGCCACAATCCCTTCAGGGGTATACCTGCTATAGTGCGGACATATCCGCAGCAACAGATGGTTCTGCTCTGACATGGATTTACCCACAGCCACAGACACTTTGGGATGTCCTGCTCCCACATGGACTTACCCACAAGCCAAGTCCTTTCTACTGAAATTGGCACTGGAGCTCCAGCATGTCCAGCACAGCAGCACAGGAACAGCAGTGATGCTCTGGCCACTGGCCATCAGCCAGTCCATGCACGTGGGCACTGCTGTTATCAAAGGGCTCCCAGGCACCGCTGGGTAAGATGATAAGACCTACAGCAAACAGCAAGAGCAAAAAGCAGCTGCTAACAAGCAACAGGCTCTAAAGTACAGCAAGCAAGCAAGACCCATGGCAAGCCCTAGTAATTAATAGCTAAACAGCTGTATCAGCTATAAATTCAGCCTAGCAAACTCCAGTCAAATCTGTCATTACCTTGAACACTTTGACCCCCACACTGGGCACCAGAAAGGACTGTTGTAGTTTAACCCAGCTGGCAACCAAGCACCATGCATCTACACGCTAACTTTTCCCTAGTGGTATCTGAGAGATAATCAGGAGGGTAAAAGTGAGAAAACTTGTGGGTTAAGATAAAGACAGCTTAGTAGGTAAAGCAAAAGCTGTAGTAAAGCTGCAGGCAAAGCAAAGTAAAGAATTTGGGCACTATTTCCCATTGGCAGGCTATCCCCAGGGAAGCAGGGCTCCATTACATGTAATGGTGACTTGAGAAGAGAAACACCCTAACTCTGAAAGTCCCCCTCCCTTCCTCCTTTTTCCTGCAGTGCAACCTCTACTGCTGAGCACAAAGCCATATGGTATGGAATATCTCCTTGGGCAGCTGGGGTCAGCTGTCCCAGCTGTGTCCCCTCCCAACTCCTTGTGTGCCTCCATCCTACTTGCTAGTAAGGCAGCCTAAGAAAGAGAGAAGGCCCCAGCAATATGCAGCAATAAGTAAAAAAAAATCCCTGTGTCATTAACACTGTTTTTAGCACAAACCCAAAATACAGCCCCATAAAAGCTACTGTGAAGAAATTAACACTATCCCAGCCAAACCCAGTTCTGTAAATACATCAAAAATAATGTTTAGTTGACCAAAAAGTCAGCATGAAAGACACAACAAGTTCAGCAACGAAGAAATGTACTTTATCTTGGTTTTTATGAAGCTAACTTAATAGAAGGTGAATTTTTAATGTGCAATAGTGGTAAAATGTGCACCCAGAATTACATGACAGAAAGCTCTTCTGAAAACAACTATCTGTTGAGATCTGGCTGCTGTTGCAAAATGAAGGACAGCAGAGTGATGCTGTCACAACACCAGCCCTTCTCATTAAAAAGGGGTGTGTGTGTATGTGTGCGTGCAAAGTGCCTCCAAAGGCTTCTAAAATACTGCCATGAAGGGCCTAACTTGTCTTTTATGTGTTTTAAATGTATTGTTCTCAAGAATCTTTCAACTTGAAAAGAAATTAATTTCTAAGGTTAAGTCATCAAGCCATAACAAGACCAAAACTCTGACAATCGTGCATTTTAAAGCATTTCAATGTCAGTTTATTCTACAGGATGAGACAGGTACCAGCAGTAGATAAACCATTCCCGATTCCTCAGAGCCTAATTTAAAGTTGAACTTTCCTCAGGAGGAATAAGGGTCTATAATGTACTTGTTCACACTCATGTACAAAGTCCTACCATTTCTTGTATTTCCATGGTTCCTGAGAATGAGATCACAACCAATACTTAATGTCTGCTATGTGGAAAAGGCTGCAGGCATATAGCTACTATTATTAATACTAGAGATGGTCTTCTCCAAGAAGTGAAGAAAGAACCAGCTACTGTACTTTTGGCTGTTCATTAGCCTCGTCTAACTTTTAGATGGTAAGGGTGAGAGAGATGAATTCCACCCATTGTGGCTGAGCACATACCCTCTTACGCCAACAACCAAGCAGGGTACCATGGCCCATCTTACGACTGTGTGATGTAAGAAGGGATGTGCTGCATGTGAGGCTTATTCCATGGTCCTTGGCTTACATCTCGTGCAGAGTTCTCTGTGAAACAGAGGAATGTCTCCTTATCACTGAGTGAAAAATACATTTTGCTTCACTGAATCCTTTCATCAGTTTTTCGAGTGATGTCACAGGGACTAATTTTAAAGTGAAAGTTCTCATTAAAAATGTAACATTGAAAAAACTCCTAGTCAAAATCCCAGCTCCTCAGTCACTCCTCAGTAGAGCTTCAGTCAAAGTAGCCACTGGCTCAAAGTTCAGATATTCAGTGTAACTTAAGTTCACTTGGCAAGTCAAGACTTGTTTTCACTGTACTTCAGGGGTTTGAAAGGTTTTATTCCAACAGATATTTTCTTCCACTGTCCTTTTGTTTGAAGGAATCCAAACTAGCAAGGTCTTTAAAATGTGTATTTTCAGCAGTAGGTGGCACTATGAAGTTTTTATCTTCACTTATTCTAATGTAAAATAAGATAAAACATTATGCAGACACATTAGAAAGAACTGTGTCAGAATGTTGTTAATAGTCCATGATCTGAAAATATGGCCAGATCTTTCCATTTTGCTAGCATTTTAAAGTGTTTTCCTAAAAAGTCTAATGTGAGAGTAGGAATAATGGGAATGTCTAAAATAAAACCAGGTAACTTCAATATAGTATTTCAGCTACTTTAAATTTCCTAGAAATTATGTCTGTTCATTTGCATGTAAGCTGTAATAGTGTAATAATGGATGTCAATACACATAGACTTGGTTTGTAAGTTTTATGAGGTCAATGAACATATTCTAACAGGAATACATCAAATGGAAAAGAATTTGGGGTTTTATGTGCTCAACCAAAAGTTCGTATTTACAGACGGAGACCAAAGCATTATATGTGGGCTCATATTTCTCTCTATATACCATATGGAGATGTTACTATATCCCAAATATACTCCAGTATTAGAAGGATGCAATGTTAGTAGAAAACATTTTCCAGGCGCTTCAGGCTGCCTAATCAAACGAAAACAACAATATTGCAGAAGTATTGCTTATACTTTGTTTCAGGAAGGTTCTAATGCCATGGACATCCTTTGTCAGTGGCATTCAGTGGGAACAGTGCAGAGATACAGCATTTTCATTAAGCTGTCTTTTGGGTGGCTGCCTTCCCATCAGAAATGAAGCACTGGTCTGCCTGAGCTCAAAGTGTGCAGATAAGGAAAGGAGAAGAGAAATCAAGCAAGGAACACAAATTAAATATATAGTCGGTGCTCTTTTATCTGCCCTGGCCAGAAAGTGTCCTTGCCTTTTTCTTCCACCCCAGGCTCCGAGCAAGCTGCTTAGCTTTGCATACTCTTTCTGCACTATGACAGCACCTGCGATTCACGTTTGCTTTCATTTTGCTTTCTGACGTTGTGCATTACTCATTTCGTGCTAACTGGGTCTTCTGCTTGCTGGGTCTGTTTTAACACTGAATAGTCAAAAACCGGTACTTGATAAAAACATCATTTGCAAGGAGCTGGCAGCACCTGTCCTCAAAGGACTTCTAACTTGTGACAGCCCACTTCTGTTTCTCCAGAGCCCTTTCAGTTGGATTCAGCGGGGTTCCCTTTCAGACCGCAGAGTAAAGCAGAACTACAACAGCACACGGGAATATGAATTCTAGCTGCTGGTTCCCCTCTGCCGACGCATCGTCCCACGGCAGGGCCGGGGAAGCCCGGGGGTGGGCGATATTCCCGGCACTGCCCGGCGCCGCTGCCGGGAAACGAGCGGCATCCGCGGGCTCCCGCCACCGCTGAGTGGCTGGGGGCCGGCGGGGCGGGGCGGAGCGCGGGGCGGTGCGGGCCGCCTCCATCCCCAGGCAGCGCCCGAGCGATAGGACAAGGCCGTGCCGGGCCAGCAGCCGCCGATCCCGGTCTCCCGTGCCTCGACCAGCGACATGGAGATCGAGCTGCCGCC